>PVIC010033931.1:0-19885 GCA_004025085.1 Thryonomys swinderianus | reverse complement strand
GGGAAACACAGACTAGGACCGAAGGAAGAACAGCGAGTGGAGTAGGCAAGGAGTCCCAGTTCTGTACCTGGTCCAGGTAAATGAGAAAATGGGGATTAGGAAGGATCAACAGAAGATGAGAGATTGGCCCTTCGGGGTGTCTTAGAACAAAGAGCCTGAGGCGAGCTTGTGAGGAGGAAATGAGAGGGCTGAGTAGAGAGCAGGGGAGCAAGAAGAGCAGAGGACAAGCCAAGGAGCTGCAGGAAAAGCCAGGTGTTGTGGACTTGATTTTAGTCCACAGAAAGTGGGAAATGCCTTTGGACGGTTTTCAGTAGCGGACTAACATGGTTTTAACAAGCTAGTTAGTCCTGTTGACTACTCTGCGGGACCGGATTGTGAGGAAGCAAGTTCAGAAACAGGGGCACCAGTTATGAAGCTGTTAAAAAGTCCACATGAAAGTGATAATGGCTTAGACCAGTGTGATAATGGTCAAAAGAGGAACTGATTAGATTCTATATCTATTTTGACATGAGCCCAACTGCTCTTGAGTTGGATGCATTGAATGAGAAAGGAGTCAGAGATGATTCAGAATTATTAGGTCAGAGCAATAAGGAAGACAGAGTTCTGTGATCAGGAAGAAAATGTTAGTAAGTGAAGTATGATCATATCTCTAGTCAGCTTCGTTCCATAATTCTCCAGTCAGACTCCAGAACATGGCCATGGAGAGTGGGTCAACATGACCAATGAGGTTCTGGGGCCATATGTGTGGTTGCTTTGTAAGAAAAACAGCTAGCCAGTTTACCACGGAAAAGGAAGAAAGAAAGAAACCTAAGAAAGCAATATATTGACTAATGAATTAAGAAGAAAAGGAACAATCCTTAATGTAAGAATATCTATTTTTTGAGTGTCAAACATTAGACTGTAATAATTCCAAAATTCATACCTGCGACGTTTAGAGTGTACAGAATAGATAAGAACAGAATAGCAAGGAGGAGGCAAGGGCTGAGGACCTTAAAAGTTGGTTTCTATAGAAGAAAAGCCTTTAAAAGGCCATTTGGAGAAAGGAAATGACTCATTTGCTCCAAGGCAAGGAAAGAAAGGGAGAGGAACTATGAGGAAATCAACATATATGTTTTTATGGGTCTTAATAATACATGCCAGGGCACAGTGTTTCTTAAGAAAACAGGTGCGCAAGTTCCAATTTCATACGTTAAAATGTAACATTTTAATTTCTAGTAATAAATACCAGGTTAGAATAAAGGTCTGTTTAAGAGGTTTCACAAAGAAATTGGCATCAATTGCTCCCCTTATATTATCTCCAGTGAAGTACAGACACTAGTAGTCACTGGATCTCCTGAAACTTGGAATGTACCAAGTTATATATTATTCATTTTGAAATGTAAATGTAAACTCTCAGCCTAAGAGTTATATCTGAAAACACTCTTAAACTGAGCTGTTGTCAGTGTTTTATGGGATGAAGAAGCACAGACTTGTCCCAGAACAAAATCCAAAGTCGGGTGAAGGCTTTAGGAGGTCATCACTGTATCCTGTAATTATAGGGAAGTTTTCAGAGGAAACATTTATATTCAATGATCTTATTCTTAATATTTCATTTTAAAAGTCTCCGTTGATACCAGTAGACTTTCCTTATATAACCTAAAAAGAAGAACGGAAACAAAATGAAGCATGATTTTACCTGAGAGGACAGCCACAGCACTCTTCTTCTAGCAGGGTCCTCGGTTACCTAGAAGCAAATGCCTCAAAAGTGGTTTTTCAGAAAGAAGCATATTCTAATTTTCATCATTCTTTAGGCCAGGTAGCAAATTCCAAAGTGATGCTTAATCAACTGTCTTATCTGGTATGAAAAGAATACATTACATTAAGATAACTGTGTTTTAAACAAACTCACATCCAAGTAGACGCTTCCAAATCCAAATATTTGCAGGAAAGCAATTAAAAGGTTAGGCTGGAACAGAAAGATGAAACCATGGCCTAAGACAGCCCTTGCTCTACATCGTATAACTAACAACTTCAAGCAAATGTAAAGTGCTTTTGTGGGTCAGAAAAAAATACAAGTTCTGGTTTATTTAACACGTATTGTTCATTCATTACCTTATTTCTAATCTACCATTCTCCTAATTTCCCAAACAATAATGTGATATCAGGCGTGAATGGGACCAGAGTCTCCCTGTGGTACAGTGGGCTGCTTGTTGCTCGCAGGGGGAGGTGGCGGCCATGAAGCTATTCAGAGGGACAGACAGTAAATCACTGTTAGCAACTCCGGCTAACAGTGGAGCTGGGCGCTTGCACAGCTCCCTGAGGATTCAAATTGCAAGCTTATCTCCTTCCATGGGTCTCTTAGTGTTATATTTATGTTCTTATTACACCTTATTTTCAAGAAGTTTGCCTTTGTAATTGCTGTATTCACTCATCACTTACATCTGTAAATCTCTCTCTTTTTCCCTCATTCAAAAGGCACATTTTAAAGAGGAGTTCTACGCTAGATTTTACCCGGTGATGAAACAGGAATCTCAAGAAGGGTGTGATATCTTTCAAGTGTTTTTTTTTTTCTTTTCCTTTTTGAAATACTACCACTTCATCCAACCACCTAGCTCTTACCCTCCTGAATCCTTGAGAGAGAACTCGCTGCTTTCATTAACTTATCCCCTCATTTACGAACTGAGCCCTCATTCTCTGCAAGGTGCCAGAGATAAGAGTAAAGTGAGAGACACGGTCCCAGGACTTAGGGAGCTAAAGAATAGTTGCACCAGATATTAACTCTGGCTGTGAGATATGATATGTGCTATAAAGTACACCTGCAAAATCCTTTGAAAATATCTAATGAGGGTGTGACCCACTGGAGTGCCAGGAAAGGGTTTCTTGAGGCAGAGACTTCCAGAATGAACGCGAATTCCCACCGCAGCGGGCACAGCGGAAGCTGCATGCAGAAGCACGTGGCAGACCTCTGGTTGCGGAAGAGGAACATGAAGTTTTTAGGAACTCAAAACACCAAGAGTCTGTACAAAGGGATGCAGTACAGGGAGCAGAGAGAAAGAGATCAGAGAAGTTAGTATAAACAGTTTGTGCCCAGCCTTGAGCTGAATGCAGGTGTGGAGGTCCCAGGGATGCCTCTGAAATGCTTTCCGTGGGGGACGGACGTGACCAGATATATGACTTTCAAAGATCACGTGAGTGAAAAGGATATTATTTACGTTAATCTGAGAGAACCAACCAACTTTGCTACATATTGATTCAGACACACATGTGCAAAAATGTGGACCGTGAAGTGGAAGATGCACAGTGCCATCTATGAAAAAGGAGGGCATGAGGAGAAAAAAGGGTTGACTCTAAGGAGATTTTGCTTTTTCAGATGTTTTATTTTCTAAAATACAATGAACAAATGTTATGAAATGTTAATAGCTGTTACTTCTGAACAGTGCAAACTGCGGTGTATGTTATATTATTTTCTGAAAATTCTTGTATCTTTCCAGTTTCTCCAAAGTGAAATAAAATGAAAAGAAAAAGAAAGAGAAGTGAAGTGGGAGGAGTACCAGACGAGGAGAAGAGGAGAGAGTATTTCCCAAGGAAAGGAACGGCCACGTTCATTGGTAGTGGAAATTCGAATAAAATGAAAATGACTTCCACCTGCTCTTCCTCCTCCTCCTCCCTTTTTATCAGGACTGAAGACAGAACCACAGGCCTCTGTGGATCTGTATCTCCATCCTATTTTATTTTTTTAGCTTTGAGACAGGGTCTCCAAAAGTCACGGAAGCTGGGTTTGAACTTGGAATCTTCCTGCCTCTGCCCCAGAGTGTTAGAGGAGGAGAGGAGAGGAGGGGAGAGGACCATCAGTCTCGGAAGAACGGGGAAAACCGGACAACACCACCACTGAGGCCCTTGAAGAACACAGCCACCGAAGGCAGGAGGATCTGAAAGGAGGAGAAACGGCCTGATGTCACTGGAAATGAAGGAGGAGATGGCCTCTCCCGCCGCCCTGGGGTGGAAGCGCAGAGGGAGGAGGAAGCCCCACTCCAGGATTCACTGGACATGCCTCACTGGCTAAAAGTTAGGACGGTCCAGGGCCTGGAAAACGCCTCTGCCCGGGGCCCCAACGCTGCCGGAACACTCGGGGGCCCGACTCGGACATCAGAAAGTCCCTGGCGTTTCTAACACACAGGGTTTTAAACCACTGGATTGCGATCGGGAGGAAGCTCTGGAGGAGGGGCCAAGGGGGACCCTGGGCTTCCTGGGTGTGACCGGCGGCAGTCCGTCCACAGTAACCTGCGCGCTCTTCTCCTAGGTTCGCCCCTTTGCGCCTTGGCGTGGAGACTCGACCCAGCAGCTGGACAAGGCCTGCCCGGGCCCCAGGTGAGCCTCTTCCTCCTCCTCCTCCCCGGTGCTGTCACGGGAGTCACTGTGGGCAGCTCCCGCCCTACCCCGTGACTGACCCACGGCGCTCGACCGCCCGACCCTATAAAAGTGACGCGAGGATTGATGCGGGTGCCGAGCTGACGCGGGGGCGACTGCGCGGAGCCCTGAGTGGCCTAGATTCGCGCTCCATCCACGCGGCTGCAGCAGCAGTGCGGTGCAGCCACGTCCCGACCCAGACTTTGCAGACTGCGAAGGCTCTGGGGGCAGAGCGAGGCTGGGTCCGAGGCCCCAGGCGGGAAGCTCCGCGCGGCCCCTGGCTGCCCGGTGCCCCGAGGCGGACACGCGCCTCCGCGTGGGCAGCACGAGGCGACGCCGGCCGGGCGCGCGGGGGCGCTTCACGGCCCAGCGCCGGCAGCCTCGAGTTCTCCCCTCTCCCACTCCACGATTTTAAACGCGATAAATTTCATCTCTGCCTCTCGGCTCTGTTAGCGCAAATCAAAAACGCGAGTGCGAATGGTTAAACTCTCTTCCCTTTAAACATCATCCCGAGACGCGGCAGCGGGCGTTTCCAGTACGCGCAAGGGGCAAACACGCAGTTTAATTGTCTGACTCGCCAGGAAGGGGCGAGCCGGAATGGACTCGGCTCGCCTGTGAAACGATTCGCTCACTCTGCCTCATTCCGCTAATGAAAGAACTTTTCCCGGACCCATTTGGCGCGGAGCGAGACCCGGGCCGGGCGCCCCAGACCCGGCCGGCTGCGCGCGCACCAGGGACCGCGCCCCCGGCGCCCCGCGGCCGGCAGCGCGGGGAGGAGAGGACAGCGGCCCCTGCTGGCCGTGCGGGAGAAGGCGGGGGATCGACACCCCGCCATCTCCCACCTTTTCCAGGTGCTTTGCGGAATAAAAGCGGGCGGTGATGGCTGGCCACTAGTGCATTTGTTCTTCAGGAGCATCTTTAAGCAGATGCCGTTCCTACTAGAACGGAAAAGGGGACGTGGTCTCGGCAGTGGCGTCAGCCCCGAATCGGGAGCGGGTACAGCGTCTAGCGCGAGGGCCTCAGCCTCAGTGCACCCGAACCCATCTCCCAACTCAGGTTCCCCTGTGGACATCAGGTCTGGGAAAGTTCCCTCAACCGAGGGGGCGCATGGGTGACTTTCTTCAAAGAGGAGGCCACGGCCTACGCCATCTTCGAGCCCCCGGGGAGCAGCCGGGGCGCGCAGGTGCTGGGCGCGCGCTGGGCAGGGCGCGGCGCCCCCGGTTGGCACAGGCCGTGTCGCCAGGCGGCTGGGCGATTTAAGTCCGGGCGCGGAGGAAGGCTGCGCCTGCCGCTCCGCGTGTGACCCTAACAATGAAGCCTTCGAGGAGTTGCGCTCTTCCTCGCTCCTCGAGCTCTTGGGTTCTCGGCATTGTTCGCGTCTTATTTTAAAGTTCAGGCGTTTCTAACACCCTTCCGCGTAGTGGACTTTGAAACTAAAGACTTCAAAAGACAGGTTGTCGTTGCAGACCACATTCTCTGTCCCGCGCCCATCACGCTTTATTAACGCGTGTGCGTCCGATGCCAATACCTGCGTTCTCCTCTCCCTAGTGTATTTTTAACTGCACCGGCCTCTCCGCAGTTCTCGGGGTGCGGGGAGCGTCCCTCACCCCAGAATCCGCCTCTCCCACAGTCATCAGAACCGGGAGGGCTCCGGTTCACTCACCCGCCTCCTTTAGAACTTTTCCATTTAAGAAAATCGATGAACAATCCTTTCTTGTAACTCGCTCCTGCACTACGTCTATTTTTATTTCTTTTTCTGCTCTGGCAGGGCTCAGCAGTACGGTCCGGGATCTTCTCCCCCGGCTGGGGCGGCGCGGGGTGGGAGCGGGCTGGCCTCCCGGAGTCCCGGTCGGGACCCTCGCCCGGCGCGCCGCGGCCCGGAGTCGCGCACCGGGCTCCACCTGCGGCCGCCGCGCCGAGGTTCCCTCCCTCTCCTCCTCGCGCGTATTCACGCGCGCGCACACACACACGCGCACACACACACACACACACGCACACGCACACGCATGCACACGCCCCACCGCTCTCCTCCGGGTCGGAGGAGAAGCCAGCCCAAGGAGGCGGGGTTGCAGGCGGAGAGTCCGCCGCGCGCGATCCAGTCCGGGACTTGGCTCCGCCCGGAGCGTTGGCCTCTCGGGTGACAGAGTAGCAAGCGGCCGGGCGAGGCTGCAGCCAACTCCGCTCCCCGCGCACTCGCTGCCCAGGCGCTCGGGACGGACAGCAGCGCTCCTCCGCGCCGCCTGCCCGCGATGCCCGCCTAGAGCGCGGCCGCGGCCAGCACCGCCACGCCCGGAGCCCGCGCCGGCTGCGGAGGCCAGAGCGCGCCGCGCCCCCGCCCTGCGATGACTCGCTGATCGGCGCGGACGCACCGAGGGGACTCGCTGGAGCGGAGTCCGAGTGGAATTTGGATCGGAGAAGAGTTGATCGAACGTTCCCCTCATCTGTGCTGGCGCTTCTTCCTCCTCCTCTTTTCTTTTGGCTTCTTCTCCCCTCTTCCCCTCTCCGTTTGTCTTTGGAGATGAGCACAGCTCGCTTGCATCCCGGAAAGTAGACGACGCGACTGTTGCCCCCAAAAGACACGAGCACACATGTAGGAATGACAAAGGCTTGCAGAGCGGAGCGCGCAGCTCGAGGCCCGGCGAGATCTCCTCGATAATGGATTACTAAATGGGATACGCGCCGTACCAGCCCGTCCCGAGGCCGCCGCCTGCCCGTCGATGCACCGAAAAGGTACGGCTGGCGTCCCCGTGCGCCCCGCCTCGGGACCCGCCGGGCTCCCGCTGAGGGTCCCGAGCCGAGACCCTCCCGCGAGCTGGAGGCTTTGCGGTGTCTGCGTTTTATTTCGTCTCGTATTTCTGTCCCCGAGCGTTGCCTGGTCCTGGGGGAGCGGTCGGGGTCCCGCTCTCAGCTGTGAGCCCTGGGATCGCCCGGCTGCGCTGCGACCTTCCCCACCCGCGTCTCGCACACGCCCGGCGCCGCCCCGACCGACCGCGGCGCGGCAGGCTGCGCTGCCCGGGGCCGAGTGCGCGTCCGAGGCCCGTCCTCATCCTCAGGCCAGCAGGGAGCGGAGCGGGCCGGGAGGGTAGGACCCTCGGAGCGCTCCCTTCTGGCGGAGACCGGGGAGGGGTTCTGGCCCGCGGGCTGGAGGCCGGGCAGCCCCGCTGTTCTTGGCCGCCGTGGGCTGGGGCTCTGGGCTGGAGGAGCGGCCCCCACGGAGCCGCGGGGAGGAGAGGAAAGCCTTTTGTTGTCGGCGCGGGGTCCGGGCCGGGCTACCCGGAGTGCGGGAAACTTGGAATGGCCCTGGGCACCGCGCTGCATCCTGGCGAGATCCCGGCTCCAGGGGCCACGGGCAGCAGAGGTTCCGGGCTTTGTTCGCTCGAGTTAGCACCGCGGAGCGGCCGCTCGGCGTCTCGGCGCCGGCTCTCAGTCCTGTCCCCGCCTCGGCTCAGCCGGGCACCGGGTCCGCTGTCCGTCGCGGCTGCGCCCCCTCGAGCGCTGAGTCCTCCTGGCGGGGATGGCGCCCGCTCAGCCCTCCTCCGAGCCCGGGGCGCCCCTCTTCGGAGCGGGGTCCCTGGAGGAAGGGTGGGAGACCCGGCGTGAAATAGCCCCGGGCTTGCCACTCAGGGCAGCGCTTCCCAACCCGAGCTGAGGGTGTCCGGCTGCTCCCCAGCCCGGGAGCTGCCTTTCCGCCGGCGGCGGCGGGTCGCTTGGGAGCCAGCGGGGCAGTGCCCACCCTGCCCGACCGCGCTGGACGCGAGCTGTCCCTGCCCTCGGCTCCCCAAGTGGGGGACCTCGCGAGGACCCTGCGGTCTAACCGTCTTCGCACCGCCGGCAGCGATCCGAGGTCCGGGCGCAGGGAAGGGGGCAGAGCGCAGCGTCCCCGCTCCGCGTCCCTGCTCCCGGGCCTCCGCCCCTCACGCGGCGCGGGTGACTGAGCGAGAATGTTGGGGAAAGTTTCTCCCGGGCGGCGGCAAGAAGGGTCGGGACCCAGCGCGCTCCGGCTGCGGGAAGCCGGGACCGAGGGGACTAGGCGGACGGCCGGGACGTGGCCGGGAACCGGCGCCCGCCCGGGGACAGTGGCGCCTTCCGCCCCCGCGCTACCTGCTGGACCAGTCGCTCAGCCAGTGGGGGAGGGTCGGCGGGCCGAGCGGGGCAGACCTCGGGTGCCAGCGCGACGCGGCGGCACAGGCCGGCGCAAGAACGCTGCGACCCCAGCCCGGGCTTCGCTGGCGCCAACTGTCCAGCTGCCTGCGGGGTCCCGTCCTGGGCTTCCAGGCCCGCGGGCCCCTGGGGGCCGTTCGGGGAGGAGGCAACGGAGCGTGTGCGCGGAGCCGGCAGGGACGCGAGACCGGGGCGCTGCTTTCCCCTGGCCGGCGTGGAGCAGCCCGCGGCCGGGCGCCGCGTCTCCTCCGGAGTGCGATGGCCCGGCGCTGCCACAGCCACAGAGGGGGCGCTGCTTGTTTACCCTTCCTGGAAATCGGGGCGCTGCTCCTGAGAGGTTCCGCACGGGAGCCTTGAGGACAGAGACCCAGCAGCACATCTCACTCTTACACGCTCAACTTCTCCGCCTCTGGTCTGAAAAGCCATCCAACCCGGGCGCAGCCTGGCGGGCAGGCCTCAAACTGCCTGAGGTCTCCGGCTTCGGTTTTCAGTCTCCCCCGTGGGAAGACCCAGTTCCTAGGCCTTGTGCTTCTTTAACCCTGATAGCTGTCGGTCTTTTCCCGTTGGTGGACAAAGGTTTTGGCCATCACCAGATCTACCGCCCGCCTCCGGATAGCAGGGAAAGATCCGTGCTTTAGAATACACTGGTCTTTTCGCTTTCCCCATAGGTAGAGATTCTGGTGTTCCACCCTGAATGAAAATACTCTACACCTTTCACTTTACACCTTTCCCAAATGGCTAGCAGAGGTCAAGACTGCCAGCATTCTGTGTAGCTTTGTTTTTTTTTTTAATTTTGTGTTTAGTCGTTTACAGTAAGCTTTGATTAAACTACTGCAGGCACCGAAGTTAATTATTAGCCTAACCTTAAATATAGTGGCAGAACCGTGTCTCCACCTATTAACCTGAGCTATCTGGTAAAAAGTAATTGCCCCAGCTAGTTGTGTTTGGTTTACCCATTCTTGTTTATATGGCCATTTATTTCAGTCTGAACCCTATTCCCTGTTTATACTCTGCTTTTAGACATGTTTGAAGGAGGCATTTTCCAAGCTACCCTAAATCAAAGAGGAATGAACAGATTTAACATCTTAATTTTGTTTTATGAATTTTTTGTTATGATGTAAAGAGGCGTTCTATTTTGCTTCTTATTTGACGTTTAAGAGTGACAGTCCTCCCAATGTGATGTGCTTTGTTTTGTAAAAATATGTCAAGTTCTCCATACTATGTTTAATCCCCATATGTGAGTGTTAAGCAGACAACACAAATCACCGTCTCAGGAATCCCCTGCACAATGTGCTGAATGGACAACGACTCTCAGTTAAAAATAATACCACCTGCTGAAAAGCACTCAGGTAAACACCGCCTGAATAAATGAATGAATGAAATAGTCACACCTGGTTCACATTTCTCCACTTAGTGCACACACTTATTCTTCCTCTGTGAGAAATCCCTCCACCTTCAGTTAAGTAATAGTCACAATGTGGTAGTATGTCGCTCTACACAAATACACACTCCTGAGTTCTGTCGAAGTTCAGTGCTTTGCTAACTTACTAGAAAAGTATTATTTGAAATAACATTGCAAAAAACAGTATTTGCATGTTAAGGAGGCTAACAATAAACTAGTGAAGAGGAGTGTGTTGAATGGGGCTAGCAAGAACTAGGAAGACTGTTTGTTGAATTAAAGCACATCCAAACTAAGTACGTGAATTAAATTTAAAGTACAGATTTGTGCTTTCAAAGTAAATGCATTTTGCACTCCCATGTGATAGGGAAGTGAACGCTGTTTTGAGCAAAGGCGTAAGTCAGATTGTTTACTATGCACAGGGATTTGGCTTTCTCTCAGCAGGATAAAAGACTGATGATGAGACAGAAAGAGTTTTTAGGACTAGATTGCCAAGAGCCAATATATTCTTCCATTGTATTCTTTGCAGGAGCGAATCACAGAACAAGCCAAACTAATTGCAGATGCTTTAATGAGGCCTCTGCCATTGGCTTCCCTGTGAAGCTGTGTCTCCGTCACCCCCACCCTCCTTTAGGGTCAGGCCCTATTCCATTCTCAACATATTTACATAAGGGTCCCAAGCAAGGCACTGCAGGGGTGCATGCCATGCAGAGGAGGTGCCAACTGTTCTCATCCAGGCTCCACTCTCTGGGGTCCCCTGGAGCCAGGTTTTCTTTGAGGTATTTCTTTTCCACAGTGAAGGCTTTTCCCATCTGCCTTAAAACGTGCTGCTGGAGCAACTGAGCTACTGTGCTAGCAACCACGTGGTCACCCCCTGGGGATATGGTAAAGCAGGGAGGGAGGCATTTAATCCCTTTGAAACGGGCAAGTGAGATGTCCTAGCCACAAACCTCCAGGGGAGAAGGAAGTACAGGACTGCTTAGCAAGGGACTGTTACACTACAGCGTTCACACACACGTTTCTTGCTTTGGAAAACAGATGAGTACTCCCAAAACGTTTCCTTAGAATAATTCTAGTTACACTAATTTAGAATGTTGTGGTCAACTACCTACAGTATTGTGGACGTGGCAGACAGCCAGGGCTCCTGGGTGGACAGCTCCTCTTTAGGACAAAGGACAGCTCAAACCTAGTATCTTCAGAAGACCAAAGTCTAGCTCCTTCTTTCTGAGGTTCGCTTTTCTTATCATCTCCATCACAATAATTCCATTCCTTGAGAACCATGACTCTTCTCTCCAGTGCTGTGGGCTCCACCTTCAGAGGATGTACAGATGCCCCCAAATCTTGCCGCTCAGTGGCCCACACATTGGCCAAACCTCTCAACTAACCACTCTGCTTCTGCTCTTGGCTACTACTAAGTTTTCTCAACTCAGGAAGCCAAAGTCCTTCCTGTGGCCTCTGTGCTCAGGCCCCTCCCGACTTCCACCTGTTCCTGTGCCAGACTCCAGTGCTGCAGGGTTCTTTGCAGCGTCTTTGTGCAGGCTTTTTTGTGGTGTGGAGTGGCTCCCTCCCCAGATGGCTGTGTGACTGGCTCCTCGCACCCTTCACACTTCTGCACAAGTGTCACTTCTGAGCATTTTATTTAATCTGTCTTTTCCCCAAGTGCTTCCTTCCCATTCACACATCTTGTTTCATTCCTTTGCACTTTTCTCCAGAGGACTGACTATGTGTATTTTCCTTCCTCCAGAACATAATGCCACCAAGATAGACATTTCTGTTTCAATCCCTGCTCTACCCCCAGCCTGAAACAGTGACTTACACATCACAGGCCCTCCATAACAAGTACTTGTTGAATGAATAAAAAGTGAATCATTTTGCAAACGGCTCACCTTTATTTTATCTCTTGGGCGGGGGAGTCTAGTTTTTCTATGTAGTGTTTTCATCAAGTAAGTTATTTCAGAGTCTCTTACACCATTAGTGGAACGTCCACTGTGTGTTGTTTTCCCAGCCTTGGTGATGGATTGGCCCCTGGTTGTTCCCACACTTTCACCAAGTCCCCTTCTGTGGTGAGAACACATCTGGGAGACACCTGGATGCATCTGGAAGGGGTCTGAGTGAGCTAAAATCAACTTGGCCAAAAGTAGAGCTCAGAAGACAGCCAGCATCATAAGGACTGAGCTTCTGACCCTGGCCTCATTCATTCTGCATGCCAACCACTGAGCACACAACCTGCTTGCTGTTTTGAAGTTTGCAATAGTGCTACACTCTCAGGACAATGTTAGGCCTGTTAATCCATATTTTTGCCCTGTACCAGAACAATGTAACTGTTATTTGAGCTGAGAAGACAGGTTTCTACACTCTTAGT
Source organism: Thryonomys swinderianus (assembly GCA_004025085.1). Taxonomy (NCBI): domain Eukaryota; kingdom Metazoa; phylum Chordata; class Mammalia; order Rodentia; family Thryonomyidae; genus Thryonomys; species Thryonomys swinderianus. The sequence goes on along the minus strand of PVIC010033931.1, from coordinate 7,577 downwards.
TCTTTGGACCAGCCACTTAAATTTGAGGCTGCTGTGTTTTAAGTGAGATTTGTGAATAGTAGACTTACTCTTTCCTCCTTGGAACACTCCAAGAAGCAAACAGGAAAGGCACAGACATGAGTGCATTTGGTAAAATGTTCACTTGGGAAAATTGGAGTTTGATGTAAAACCTAGTTTCCTTTCCAAACCCTGGGCATCACAGAGCCCCTATTCCATGATCTTCTAAATCAAAAAGAGATTGTAGACTGTTCATAAAGTTTTGGTGTAAACCACATTAGGAAATTAAATAGCCTCAAATTCACTAAAGATGGAGAGTCCACAGAGCACAGATATTGACTATACTAACCAACATCTCCACTGTTTCAAGGAGAGATTGCTTTTGAATTGACCATTAAATCAGGCCAGGTCATTGGAATGGCACTTTGTGAGGCATGACAAAAACTCAAGGAATTGTTTTCATCTAGTTAAGTTCTGAGATCCTGTATGTCAGCGTAACCACTAAGGTAGAACAAACATCTCAGAGTGAACCAGGAGTCCTGGAGAAAAGTTTCCAACATTAGTTTGTGCGGGGTGCTGTCTATAAGTACAGGGGGACTGTGGCAGGGAAGAGAGCAGCTAGCCCCTGAAGCTTTAGCAACAGAGGCAACACACTTGGAATTGTATCTTTTGATTTTCCTCATCTCAAACAGTATGGTGAGCTACTTCCTGAACTTCTCCGCTTCAGTTTCCATTTGTGCCTCCCTAATATGATGATAATGTTACATTTGATGAATAGAATAAATCTGACAGCACCCATGAACTTCCCGGCACAATGCCTGGCACACAGTAGTTACTCTCCAACCATGACCACAGGCATTGAAAACGCCCTGGGAATGGGTTCTGAAACAGCAGATAGTGCTTTGTAGCAAGAAGCAGAAACAGAAATGCCCACAAATCAGTAATATAAAGAGATGATTAAAAAAACAAAAAAAAAAAAACAAAAAGAGCCTTTGGACTAAAAAAGAACGTTCACCTCATAAGACATCAGTAGTGTCATGGATTTCATGAGAAGTGTGTGAGAGCCCCCTTCCAGGAAAGGACGACAGTCATTGTCCAAAATGTAGAAGTTGAAATAGCATCCAAAACGTGGAACAAACCACTGTACAAAAACAAACAAACAAAAAAACCAGACACAAACTAGTTGCATACAGTTTAAGACCTGTGTCAAATTAGGCCTGAGGGAAATTTTTTAAACTGTTAGTTACTACTTATTAACTTTGTTCTGAAGGATCAAACACACTATCTGTGTCAACATTTAGAATCTGAGAGCCACCCCTTCAGGGGTGATTGGGTTCCCAGGGAGGAAAGCTAGGAGAAAAGCTTGATTGCTGATAGGATTCCTCCAGGAGGCTCTGGCCAGAATTTGTGCCAAACAGTCTTTGGAATGGCCAGGAGACTGCTACATAACTTCCTGGCCACACCTGGAATCAGTTTGGAAGAGCACACACCTCCCAAGAAAAAGTAAGCAACTACCTTCCCAGCCAATAGGCAGGACAGCGTTGGCTGAATAGAGGCAGCATTGACTGTACCGATGTCCTGCTACAAAGCCTGAATTTTGACTCAAATAATCCTCATGCAGGCCCTTATCAGTGAGAAGAATCTGACTTCCCAATGGCACAGCAAAGGGGAGAAAAACTGATATTATCACCACAATTCTCTGAGGACTTCGGCTGCCCTCACATCTTCTAGGAATACATGGCTTCAGGTTACAGTTATTTTCGTTGTGGGGAAAAGAGTTTTCTCAAGTTTTTTCCAATTTTGTAAGAGGAGAGGGGATATAAATAAACAGTTAATGTGCCGCAAAGATTGAAAGGCTGGATCCTTCTAACCAGCCAGTATGATGGCCATTTTTTTGAAAAAATATTAGTAATAGATATTCCACATGGGTACAGCCTTTAGACCTGGGACTTTATTGGAACTAAACTGCTTTGTAGTGGGTTCCAGCTAACCTATAGCTGCCATCTGTAGAAAATGTAATTTGAAGGATCCATGCCAACTTCAGAATTTTAGCAGAAGATTCTCTAAAACTGAGGCTGCTTACCCCGCTCTTGGCCCCTCTGTCAAACCTCTTCGTTAAGACCCATCTCCAGCCATGGTTTGATTTGAAGTATTTACTGAGCAGGACAGGATCTGGTGTTCAGTACCAGGAACACATGTCATTGGAAAATAAGAAGCTTAGGACTGGCAAGAAGTTAAAAATATATTATTATTGTTTAATGTTATTTGGGAGTTTCCCGGAGCTGTCTATGATGGGCCTGTCTTTCCTTTTTCCTAGTAAAGATTCTTTCCTCAAGTAGCGTGTTCAGTCTTCTCATTAATATTGCAGGACCTCCAGGACTTGCCTACCCCTCCCCTAGACTCTGACTGTCCTTGAGTGAGGAAACTGAGAGAATACTGATAGAGCTGGGGAATGAAATGCCCCTTTGCTGAGAATGGAGAGCTCTGTGCAAACCAGCATTGCATGGAACACACCCAGACAGTCCCAGGACGGCCGTTCCTCCTTCCCGCCTCAGAGATCCATCCACATGACTTCCTCCATTCCCGTAGTTTGGAACTTGAGCACCTTTGTTTTAGGCCACAGACACCCAGGGGAAAATTGTTCTTTCTATTCAGCTTCACGCTATTCTAAAAACACTAGCATTTGAACCACTAAACTCATCCTCCTGCCTAGAGTGAGTGATAAATAGAAACCGAACCGCTCCCAGCACACATACTCAAGTGAGTGCAGGGATGGCAGGGAGCAGATTTTTATAAGAATACTTGCGAATGGTTTCTGAGGTGGGCTCTGTGCTAGCTCTGCACCCAGTGTGAGTGATGACCAGCTAGACAGTCGCGGGGGCCTTCATCTATTAATCATGGGGGCTGCTTCCTTATTCGGTTGCCATGGTTTCAGTGCCTCAGAGAGTGTCGGGGTATCTCAGGAAGGGTTTAAAACACAGGAGGGCTCGCAAGCCTTGCAGGTATCTTGGCAGTTATGCTCGGAAAGCACTGAACACGCCTTCCCATATAATTCGGTGCTGGATTAAAAGACAACTTCTGAGAGTCTCCCCGGACCTTGTTATGTGCACATCCAGCTGATATTTACACCAAGATCTGCCTCTTGCTCGTGAAAAAAATTACAGTCCAGGGCCTGAAGTCACTTTCATCTTCTGACAAGGAAGTGGAGAGGAACAAACTCTGAGGAGGGCTGTTCGCCAAGGTGGAAGTAAATGAGGGTGTACTTGACTTCACTCAAAAATTCATCTTCATGATTGGGATTGGGCTGTGCAGGTTGCTAAATAAGTGATATCGTCAGTGTCGTGTGCTGGTTTTCCTTGGCAAGGTGGAGACTCGGAGCCCTACTTCGGGTTCAGACTTCAGTGTGTTTGGCTTGACACTCATCGCTGAGGAGATAAACACAGTCTCACTGTTTTTTGCAACAAAAGGATCATACGTTTCAGACCACAGGGCTGCTGCATATACGAATATTTTTCATTTCTTTAATAATTCTAATATTTTGCCTTGTTTTTAAGTTTTCAGTTTCAGAGCTGATTGGCAAAGGTTCTCCAGTTGTGCATATGTATTGAGAGACTGTCAGGAAAAGATTTGGGCGGGTAAGTTGCTACAAGAGGGAATCACACACCTTGTCAGGATTTGTCTGGGCGTGTGATGCAGGGGACAGCTTGCTTTTGTTAGGCAAATCTGGCCCTGTGTGACAGGCACCGGTACACCTCCTCATGTTTCAGTTTCCGTTTCTCAAGTGGAAGCTCAAGGAATCCTATTAGTCTACGCCAAATGATTTGATTCCTTTTTAGACTAAAACAAAATAATCTGACTCCTTCAGGACATGCAGGAGTCAGGTAACAATCCAGGCAGGTTCAGAGGAACCAAACTCCTGAAGTCCTTACAAATGGGACTAATGTAGGAAATCAGCTACTTGTTTTTTTTAAACTAGAAAATGACCAGTTTTTATTTCAAAGTGAGCCTCAAAGTGGTCGTTTTAAATTTCCCCAGATCCAGCCTGCAAAAGTTTTTGTGTAAGATCAGCAAGCACTTTGAATACACGTGCCTATTATAGCCCCCTCCCTTTCCTGACCACACTAAATGATTGATTTTAGAGGCCAATAATGTGAAGTAAATTAAAAGGATAGCCTGGCCTTAATTGCTACCGGCTTCACCAGGCTTCTGGGCGCGGGAATTCCTTGTGGAGAAACACTTTCAAGTGTCACAGCAGTTTTTGATCATGTGGTCTGGCTTACCCATAGGCTGCAATTATCCACCTCCCCCTCGCACATCTCCCAGAACCAAAGGAAAGTGCGTCTGTAGGCTCCGTGTTATGGGTTCCCCGATTATTTGGCACGGTGAGGAACTAGTCCCTGCTTATTTAAATTGGGTGGGATGGGTTGAAAAAAGAGTGTGACTAGTGTCAAAGTTTTTTGTGTTAAAAGAAGAATTTTAGTGAATTTAGTTTTCTTGCTTCTCAATAATCAGAAGATTGTGGTTATACTTTGGTATCCAATTAGACGTGCACTGCACATACAGTTTCCAGAAAAGTGAGTGGTACTTTTTTTGTGTAGATGTCAGTCAAATACAGTGAGGACTTTAATCTTTATTAATGATTTCTGATTACAGATGTTCTCTTGTGCCTGCAAGGCCTCCGCAGAGGCTGCTTTTAGACGGAGCATTTTCAGACAGCAGCAACATGACATGCTTCGTGCTCTTGCCACACAAATCATACTGCATCCTTACTGTAGCAAAAATGTGACTGTATCATTGTCAGGGTGGCCATGGAAAGAGTGAAATAGCACTTAAGTGGCCCCTGACATTTACAGTGGATACAGTCTTCTTTAGAAGAAACATATTTAATTGTAAAGATATTTATCTATTGAAACTGCTTATATTTACTGACTCATAGCAGAACCCAAGACCATTCCTTTCAATAACCTGATCAAAACCTGTTATTTGCTGAAAGTATACCCTAAGCAGCATTTCTTTTCCCCAAAAGTACTTTCACTGAGTGCTACACAGACTCAGGAAACACTAAAGACACTGGGGTGAACTGGGTCTTACTTTTGGTTAAAAGTACATTTTTCTGTGTCATGAGTTTCACAATACATATCTAGACACCAAGTTATAAATGTTAATGTGCTGTTTACATTCAACTTTTACCAGTAGCATAATAAAAGTTGGGTGTAATATATAAATGCCAACTTATGAGTTAAATTTCTGTGAGAATAATCATTTTGTAGCTTATGCAAAACTCTAATAGCATATAACCCATCTAGTTTGGCATAATTTGTGCTTATGAATTATAAATGCTTAGCTTTCACAATTAGACTTACCCATCTGTAGGCATCTTAATGAGAAATTACCAAGATTGAATTGTTCTGTAATATTTACTAGACTGTGTTCTAGAGTAGCGATTATTTAGTATAATTTTTAAAGTGACTGTCCCACTGCATAGAGTGTGACATTTCTTTTAACTGAAATAAAATTGCCTTGCACCATGGTCCCTGTTTACCCAGAGAAGAGGTGTCAGAAGTAAAAAGAGAAGAGTTGCATATGTAGCTGAGAGAAAGATTAACCCCTCTTTTTAGGTACTTTTTTAAAAGGAAGATTGAGAGTACAGGAAAAAGTTTTCTGTCAAAGTAATTTTATTATCTACAAGGTGTTTCCTCCCATTTGTAATGAAGGGAAGCTCAACACCATGAATACGCTGATTAGTTAATTCTTCAGTGAAATCTCAGAGGGGGAGGGTCTACACTTCACATTTTGCCATGTCCCAAACACAAGACCTGTTAATATTCCCAAACATCCGTTCCCAAGAATTAAAAAGCACATCACTGCCTTTGCTATTAAAAAATATAGCACCAGTTCTACAGCCGATCCTCCAAAATGCCATGTGTGCAAGAGGAGGTTTAGAAATGTTATAATTCACCTGACATTAACACGTTATTGTTGAAATGCAAATTCCTCTTAGCAGAGTATAAAGGACCTTAAAATGATACACTTTCTTCCACGTTGTCAACCACACTTAGACTTAACTAGAGGGTGTACTGTGTGAAAAATGTTTGTAATACACTCACCTCTTTCATTGTTTCTTATTCCCATGTTGTCCTCACCCTGGGGAGAGAGTAGACCGACTTCCAGCAAGGAGGCACACACAGGGCTGTCTTGCCAGGGAAAGAGGCCCTGTGGAGTCCTGTGTCAGAACCAACAGTCAGCCGTGCTGATGACGAGCAACAGCAACCATATTTAATGGTGTTATTAATAATAAGGACTCGTTTATATAGTGCTTACATTTTTCAAAGTGTGTCTATAAACTTTGCCTCATTTAATCTCATTACAACCCTCAGTTGCCAGACAAGTGTTATTATGAGTTAGGTAGAGCAAGTATTATTATGTTCAATTTAAAGATGATATAACTGAAAGAAGAAGAGGTCGAACAGTTTGCCTAAGAGCACAGCTCTGGTAAGAAAAGGGCCTGGGACAAGATCTCCAGCCTTCCGAGCCTGAGCTTGTAGTTTCAACATTTCACCAAGTTGTTTGCTCAGTCCTTCACGAATCTTTAAAAATATATACAGAATTCCAGCCACAGATGTTCTTTAATAGTGCCTATTATGCAGGCCGGACCTCGGAACAGCGCATGTTTAGAAGCAGCTTTCTGAGGCTACCTGCAGCTTCAGAGTCAACCAGGCTGACTTCTTACTTCTCAGTTCAGGGCCATCCTGGAGACATCTAGAACTTTAGGTCAAAATTTCCTGGAGCAGATCAGTTGGCGAGTGGAGGATGTCTGTATTTGTGATTCTGGCCCTGTTTTATTTTAGGGGTAAAAATAAACAGTAGTATAAGGATGGCAACTTTGACCCCAGCACAGGGTAGAACGGGGCCGGGGGTTGGGGGGGAGCAGGAGGCTGGAGCAGATATTCTGGAGTTTACCATTTGTACCTAAGCAAAAATATGTTTTTAGTGAGGAATAAGGAGCACTCCGTGGGATGACATAAGTGGATCTCCCCTCTACAAAAATCATTTTCCTCTGGCTAAGAGGATCTGCAGTTCAGTTTATTTGAACGCATAAATATTTACCACTTACTCTAGGAAAGAAAAAGTCCTAGAGCCTGGTGTGGTGGCACATGCCTGTAGTCCCAGCACTCGGGAGGCTGAGGCAAGAGGATCACCATGAGTTCAAGGCCAGCCTGGGCTACATAGTGAGACCCTGTCTCAAAACAAACAAGTTCTAGACACTTCAGGAAGAAGATGATTAACTAGTTAAGAGTTTACTTGGGCCGGAGGGTTAGCTCAGTGGTTCAGGCGCCTGCCTCGCAAGCGCAAGGACCTGAGTTCGATCCCCGGTAACCATATATAATGCTGGGTGTGGAGACACGCCCACCAACAATCAACACCGCATATCACAATGCCGGACGTGGTGGCTCACGCCTGTAATCTCAGCACTCGGGAGGCAGAGACAGGAGGATTGCTGAGTTCGCGGCGGCTTGCCTGGGCACCATAGTGAGCTCAGGGCCAGCCTGAACTACAAAGCGAGACCCTGTCTCCAAAAA
>PVIC010033930.1:0-19879 GCA_004025085.1 Thryonomys swinderianus | reverse complement strand
TCAGCAATCCTCCTGTCTCTGCCTCCCGAGTGCTGGGATGACAGGGATGTGCCACCACGCCAGGCACTGTGGTATGTGGTATTGATTGCTGGTGGGCGTGAATCACCACGCCCAGCATTGTATGTGGTTACTGGAGATCGAACTCAGGACCTTGAGCTTGCGAGGCAGGTGTCGGAACCATTGAGCTAAATCTCCGGTATGGCCTCAATTTTGTGTGTTGAGAATGTATTTATATGGTGAAATGTTTGCCATTGACTACATTTTGGGGGGATTTGATTTCTTTACCAATTTTTTAAAAACCTACAAAATTTATTATTTTTTTCAAACTTTATTATCTAAATATCAAGTAGAATGACTTGAAGCTGTAAATATACCTGTGAGCTAGAATAGTGAGGAAGGGAATGCATAGTGTTCTCCAGCCCCTGAACATACGCCGCAGCTCTCTGGATACTGGTGACGTGGACAGAGCTCTTTCCTTCCCACCACTGTGTTTTCTATCTGTGTAACAGTCTCCCTCAGTCCACTTCATCATTTTTTATTCATTGACTGGTAGTTAAAATGGCAAATAAAAATTGTTAAGTATTATTAATAAATTAATACATTTACATTAACTTTTATAAAATGAATCACTAGCATCAATAATCTGATACTTCATTATAGGTAATTATTTGCTTATTAATCATGACAAAAATTGATTTATTTTTGTTATATTTATTCATGCTGCTCTAAAATGCCTTTGAGCAGGTTTACTGATCCATCCACTGTCCTTATTCACTAACCATCCTAAGGAAAAAGGCTTTTAATCCTGGAAACATTAATCAGCGTTGGCAGCCCTAGTACCGAGGTATGGACGGGACAATCTGGGAGAAGTGTCAGCTCGTGTGTGAGTTTCCACTGTCAGGCATCACACGGAAATATCGCACATTCTCTGCACCAACTTTGTGTGCACATTGACAGTAGGGTGTTTTTGTCAGTTAGGTCATTTGATCCCACCCATGGGTTAGGGAGTCCAGACTAATGGTGAAAGTGATCAGAAATTTAAGATACACAGGAGGAATCTGAACCTATCTGTTCACCCCATTGGTCCTACCTCTTTCCTTCTCTCAGTCGCCCACTGATGCTGGGTGGTGTGGCTCAGACAAGGAGGAGCACACAGGGTTTTGCAGAGTATGCTTGAGTTACCTGGTGAAGCCCTTCAGGTATTAAGAAGCCAGCAGTCTTTTCAGACCTTTCTTCACCAGGGATTGGATATGTACCTCCCTGTGGGCAGAGTTTGCATTTCTTACTCAACACAGTGAGCCTGACATTCAACATATACACTCCTAGTACAGATAGCTAAGTTCCATTATTCTCTGTAATTATCTGTTGTAGGCTGAATATTAAGGCTCCGTCTGTATGTGCAGGCTGAGTCGTCTTCGGCATGCTGTTGTGAGTTGTACTGTCTGTCCTCAGACAGGAAGTCAGAACTCAGAAGGCGCACTGCATCCAGGCTGGAGAAGGGAGCCTGTGGTTTCTTGGGAGATTTTCTCCTTGTTGCTGGAATTTGAGGAGTTGAACAATGCTTAAAGGGATTGAAGATGGTGAAATGTAAGATTCCAGATTAGTCTAAGAATGCTGCACTGTAGAGTAGAAAGCTGTTTCCTAAGTCGAAACCAAACAAAAATATAGAGATGAATCTCTTGTGCAAAGAGATCTTTGTTACTTAGGGAGTAACAGAGAGTAAGATTGGGGATGGTGGGGTTTTATTACGGGGAGAGAAATCTTCCAAAGCTGTTTTGAAAGAAAGCTCATTGGCACCAGCAAGTGCCGCTGAGCTGCTTGGCCAGTGGAAGGGTAAAGTCAGTCTTAAAGTTCTAACACGCTCTTCGGTTCAACCACATTTCTGAGACAGTGCGTCGTGCAAGAGTTCTTGCCTCAGTGGCAATCTGGCCTTGTGCTGTTCTTTGTCCTTATGATAGTTCCTATTATTAGGTCAAACAAGGCAGATACACTCTGCATCTATGAAAGAGAAGTTAAATATCTGCTGCTTCTTTCATGTTCAGGATGTGTCCATGGTTCTGATCTTATGAATGTCCTTCACTCCTCCCACTGTCATTTAGCATATGACTATCCAGTCTGAAGCTTTAGTATTTATCTGTTATCATACTCCACTTTGGAGTCTATCCAAACACCAGCATATATGGCATGATGTTAATAGGTGCCCAAATCATAAGGCCTTTAGAGAATAAATTTTACTTATTCTGGAATTTTATTTATTTTATTAACATTAAGTTGATTTATTTAACAATCCTGGAAAATTTATTCTTTAAAATTCATAAGCAGGAGTGTCCTAAAAGACATTACATTTAAATTTTCCCCCCGGGCAGACTTGCTTTCACTTGACTGAAACCTCACCCTCAGCAAGATGTAAACTGCACACAGATGTGCAGGGTCTTGTCTTTGCTGCCAGTACGGAGGCACTGCTAGAAGGTGGCACAAAGGGGGAAGAAATATTCTTGGGTTGATAGGCATTTAGGGCAAGCAATACCGCATGCCACTGTAGGGTCAGGCTTTGCCTGTTTGTTCCTTGCATTTTGAGGCCGTATTTCTCTTTGAGCACTGTTTCTTAGGAGTTGAAGGCTAGGATCAAGGTTCTGCAGGAAGGCCTCAGTATCGCTTCTCAGCCTTTTGGCTAAGATCAAGTGTAGGAAGGCCTCAGTACTCTAGCCCAGAGGAGAGAATGTCAGCACAGTGGCGTGGCCTGACTCTTGGTGGACGGCAACAGTAAGGTTCACTGAGTACGCTATGATCCCTCCAACTCAAGTGTCTGTGGGAACCAAACAGTTCATAAAAATGACAGGCCCAGGAGACATGTCCTACCACACAGGAAGAAATGGAGATGGCAGAGACTCATTCAGGATAGCGGCAGGAGACCAGTAGGGCTTGGGCTTCAGCTTTCCTTTCGATGTCTTGCATCCAGGTAGCTGACAAAGGTCGGGTTGCTTGGTGCACTTAGGCACCTGTTATTGCCACCTTACCCAGTTCTCTTCACAGGGGTCACGATACCCATGGTGTGTCTTACTTCCCCTCCTAGTTACCCCAAGTATCACTAATAAGTTGTGATTTTACTGAGCTCCAAACTCATATCATTTTGTTTGTACCTTTCTACTGAAGCCTTCATACCAATTCAGTTCAACCACATCCGTACTGGTTTTTCGTTTTTTCTTTTTAAAAATTTTAATGTTATTAAACAGTTTACATCTTTTAATTTTTTTCTTTTAAATAGGTAACAGTTTTAGGTTTACAGCAAAATTGAGCAGAAAATACAGGAAGTTCCCATAAATATCCTGCTTCTATATACACACAGCCTCCCTCCCCCAACATCCGGGTAATTCGCTATCAGAGCTGAACCCTAATTAACACATTTTCTTCACCTAAAGTTCATAATCCAAGTGAGGGCTCACTATTGTGTGGTGGCACTATCCTCTTTATGGTGTATTTTTTTGATTTTTATTTTTATTGGTACATTTTAGACATACATAATGATAACATAGCGAAACTGTACCTATATATAAGGTATCTTGCTTCTTTTCCCCCCACTTTCCTCCTCTTCCTCAAACCCCTTTTCCTTTCTTTTTTTTTTTTTTTTTGAGACAGGGTCTCGCTTTGTAGTTCAGGCTGGCTCTGAGCTCACTATGGTGTCCAGGCAAGCCTCGAACTCAGCAATCTTCTTGCCTCTGCCTCCCGAGTGCTGGGATGACAGGCGTGAGCCACCACGCCCGGCGAATTTCCCTTTCTTTTTATAAAAGCCTTGTTTTGACTTTTTCTTCTATTCTCTTTTTCTCTTGTTCCTTCTTTCCTCCCCTTTTGTTCTCCTCCTCATTTGAACATTTATTTTTTAACTTTTTACATACTATTTTACATACTATTTTAATGTCTTACATACTACTTTAATCTTCTCAAAGTGGTGTGGTATTGGGGAGGTTTAGGGTCACTTTTTTTTTTTTTTTTTTGCTTTTTGGAGACAGGGTCTCGCTTTGTAGTTCAGGCTGGCCCTGAGCTCACTATGGTGCCCAGGCAAGCCGCCGCGAACTCAGCAATCCTCCTGTCTCTGCCTCCTGAGTGCTGGGATTACAGGCGTGAGCCACCACGTCTGGCACTGTGGTATGCGGTGTTGATTGTTGGTGGGTGTGTCTCCATGCCCAGCATTATATGTGGTTACCGGGGATCGAACTCAGGTCCTTGCGCTTGCGAGGCAGGTGCCGGAACCACTGAGCTAACCCTCCAGCCCCTAGGGTCACTTTTTTGCCTTAAAGAAATGCAAACAACTAGCTGACAAGTTGGACCAAGACTCAGTTCCACAGTTTAGAATGCCAAACCTGGGGTGCTAGTGCTGTCTTTTGAACTTGTGTTCTGGAGTTACCACCAACACACACACACACACACACACACACACACGTGTGCCCTCAGAGTAGGTGTTGAAAATAATACCGGAGATGTAATGTGAAATATCGTATCTCCCAACCTGTTAACTGTACGATATGCCGAGTTCTTGTTCTCTAGAAATCCAAGAATGAATCCTAGGAACCACAGAGGATAGAAGTAGGAAGATATTCACTGACAGAAAAGCTCCTGAGGGACAAGGAGGGGACCGGAGTGAGTAGCCCAGGAAACCCCACTTTACAGAGCAGTTTATAGGATGAAACCCACATGAGTACAAAGTGGGCCGCAGCCACAAACATCCAGTAAGTTTACAAGTATAGTCACTTAAGTAAAGGCAGGCCAATTGGACGGAAGGAAAAAAGATTCTCCTGGAAGTATTGGTTACCCACCAGGGTGATAAAAGGCTATCCACACTTCATTAGGCCCAGTGTTTGTTCCATAAAGAAGTATGCATGTCTGGTTGTCTTGTCTTTACTTTGAGGCCTGGTTTTCAGCCAGTGTCTCCGGTGTAGCTGTGGTGTGTTCACCTTTGTCCTGGCCCTCTTGAGGACCGAGACCTACTGACTGCCTGTAATATTTCTACCTAGCTCACGTATCTGTAAGACCATCATGGATTTAAATGTCCTGAACAGTACTGGCTCAGAGCAGGAGTCTGATAGCTATTTACATTGGTGTTGAAAGTCTTGGCTCAATACCCTGTGCTCTGTCCTACAACTTCATTTCCGTCAAGGGTAAGGATATTGTCCAAAGAGCCCTGACTCTGTCTTGCTCCCTTCCTTCTGAATCTTCCAGGGCTTTGAATACATGAGTTGCTTAACCTTTCAAAGTGTAGTAGGTAGGCAGGGGTGAGACTTCAATGGTTTCTGTGCAAAATTGACTCCTAGTGCCACCTGGGTTTGCCTGGGTTTGCCGGGAGGGCCACTGGCCGTAACCTGCCTGCCTTCACACCCGAGAAGCACCCCCATGGCATGCAGCAAACACCTCCCAGTGCAGAAATGCAGCCTCTCTTGGAGCAAAACATGATGTTTGGTTCCTATTGCATCAGCAGTACAACTAACTAAAAGTTTAAGAGAGGAAGTAAAGAGAAGGCGAACCAAAGCCCCCCCAGAGCAGCAGGGAAATTCCGTGCAATCAGCTTCTCATCCTGTCCTGCTCATGGCAGCCTGTGCTACCATGAGCCACCAGTTCTGTGGCTTGGTGAGGGCAACTCACCAAAGTGTGTCCTGGTGCTGAAGCAGCTGTCGACCCCAACCCCTGTCATCGGCTAGAGATCAGCAAATGAGTCTTCTGATACCAGGATCTGTGGGGGCAGATGACTATTGTAAGCACCTGTGGCACCTGACACCCTGTCTAACTGGCTTTGCTGGGGCCAGGTGGTGACCCTGGGATTGTCTGATCAGGCAGAAGCACCCCAAGCAGAAGATGCAGGGGGGGCCAGCACCTGTTGGCCTGATGAGTGTGGTCCACCTCTGTCCTGCAGATTGAATTATGTTGCCTGTTCTGCAGGATGAATTATCTTGCTTGTCCTTCCCATCTCAAGCACAGCATTCAGGCTAACCACACATCCTCTGAGAGGTGATAAGGTGAGACCAAGAGATCTGAACCAAAAATAGATGTCGTTTGTGAAAAGACCCACAACATGAATTCCTCAGAGAAGGGCACACGGGGTGGAGAATCCCCTCTGCCGTCCACTCCTTTGAGAAAGGTTTAGTTGTGGACAACCTTTGTCTTCTGGGATTTCCTCTTCCCATTTTCTCTGACAGTCTTACAGCATTGCATTATTTAGCTTTAACAGAGCAGAGATACGTGACTGGGAATAGAAACATGGCATAGATGTCTTCAGCTTTCTCCTCAGTGTGTTAGAGCTACAGTGACTTAAGAATTCGATTCACTGGAGGGCTGGTTGTAACTCACATTGGACAACAGAAGGCTCAGGCTCCTCTCTGCAGCCTTCAAAATCTCTCTTCTACACACGGGAAGATCTTAGCATCCTTAAAGGGACCTTGGGCCAGGATTTCTCAGTTAACCCTACATAAGAAAGGACGGTGTCACATTCCTCCCAGAACTCTTTAAGGGTTAAATCTGTGTCTGACACCATTTTGGAAGCATAAGTGGCTGGAATTCAGGTCATAACTCAATCCTTTGGTCATAACTCAAAACTAGAACTCCAGTCAAAACTCGAGTTGTTCATGAGTCAGGTTGGTTGTAACTTGAAGGTCCACTGTACTTATTTAAGGCGGTGGCTTTGAGCAATGATGACAGGTTTGATTTTCCTCAATTAGAATTAGAGGCAGATAATAGGATGTTGGAGAGGCTAAGGTTTGAAAATAATACAATACATCTGCTCTGGAGATATTTCTGCCATTAAAAGAACAAAATCAGATGGGCCGAAGGGTTAGCTCAGTGGTTCCGGCGCCTACCTCACAAGCGCAAGGTCCTGAGTTCAATCCCCGGATACCACATATAATGCTGGGCATGGAGACTCACGCCCACCAGCAATCAATACCACATACCACAGTGCTGGGCGTGGTGGCTCACGCCTGTCATCCCAGCACTTTGGAGGCAGAGACAGGAGGATTGCTGAGCTCCAGGCTTGCCTGGACTGCATAGTGAGCTCAGAGCCAGCCTGAACTACAAAGCAAGACCCTGTCTCCAAAAAAACAAAAACAAAAACAAAACAAAACAAAAGAACAAAATCAGAGTTGGTGTATGGGGAATTCCTCTGTCCTGTGTAAAGGCTTTATCCAGCAGACCCAGCTCTAGGGCTGTGGCCCACCATTAAGGTTAAGGGTGAGTAGGAAAAAATTCTCCAGGGTGAACTTCCTGGCAGTGAGCCATACCCCTTATAATCTATCCTCACTTTCCCAGGGTGAAATTTCTAGAACTCAAACTTGCATGCGTGTTACAAGGTCTGTAGATTCCTTGTTGGTTCCCGGGCTCAGCTGGTTATAGGAGACTCCTTACAAGTAGGTTCTAGTTTGTCTCTATAGCAGGTTACTTGCAGCTGTACAAATAGCCAGTTCCCTTTGTTTATTCCAATTCTCTTTTCTGCCTGACTTGTACTTCAAGATTCAGGCTTTGGGAGGTTTCTGGGATGACTGCCCAATCCGAGCTAGGGAGTTGTCACTGGTGTCCTGACACTCCATGCCTCTGCCGTGATATCAAGTGCAAACTGTGCTCATCTCCTCCATGCTGTCACTAAGTTCTGAGACCTCTCAGTGTGGGGACTGTGTCACTTCTTGTTCCCCGAGTACAAATTTTTTTTTTTTTGGAGACAGGGTCTCGCTTTGTAGTTCAGGCTGGCCCTGAGCTCACTATGTAGCCCAGGCAAGCCACCGTGAACTCAGCAATCCTCCTGTCTCTGCCTCCCGAGTGCTGGGATGACAGGCGTGAGCCACCAAGCCAGGCACTGTGGTATGTGGTATTGATGGCTGGTGGGCGTGAGTCACCACGCCCAGCATTCTATGTGGTCACCGGGATCGAACTCAGGACCTTGTGCTTGCGAGGCAGGCGCCGGAACCACTGAGCTAAATCTCCGGCCCCCGAGTACAAATTTTTAAAACCCATATGCACCAAATTCCTTTTTTGTGCCTGTTACTGTGGGCTAAGGTCTGTACATGCAGGCACAAAAATCCCAAAGTAAAAGTACCTGTTGCCTATGGCAGTTTCCGAGGGTAACAGAATATCACAAACTGAACGGCAGGCATGTTCTGACTCCCTTTGGGTTGCTGGAAGTCCCGGAGCAACCTGTCAGTGCTCCTTCCTTCTCCAGGCTGTGAGAGGGAATCACCCCCTCCCCTCCCGCCTCCGGCTTCCGCTTGCTGTGGGCAGGCCGTGGCGTCCTTGGCTTGCAGAAGCCTCATCCCAATCTCTGCTTTCATTCTGTGTGGCTGCGTCCAAATTTTTCCTCTTTAGAAGACTATCAGAGTGAAGTGGGGGCTACTCTGGTAGCTTCATTTTAAAGTGATGAAACACTTATCTACAGACAAAGTCACATCCTACTGGGTAGGACTTCAGCCATGATTTAGGGGAGTCAATGCCATTTGGATAATGGCCAGGATAGGGTTGAGTTGTCGTGGGAGGTGGAGACAGTGCAGGATGTGAGGGTGCCTAGAGCGGCTTGTGCTCACTGGCACGTCCGATGTCCGGTCTAGACACGCTGGTCAGGTGTGACTTCCTGTGAACAGTGAGACTACTCACACAGAAAGGACAAGTTGGAATCAGCCAAGGATCGGGAAGGAAACGGGTGGAAGGGAATGCTCACAGCGGAGGGAGCAGCACGCAGTGAAACTCTAAGGCAAGAGAGCTGGCCCTTTGGTGAGCCTAAAGACCCTGACTGAGATCAGAGCGTAGGACCAGTGTGGTATCAGTGAGGCTGCAAGGAAAGACCACAGGGAGACTGTGTGGGATGGAGTGAGACAGGAAGCTCTTTGGTGCCCTTAGGAGGAAATTAGTCTCTGTTCTAGAGGCAAAGAAGAATCACGGAAGGGCTTTAAGCAATAAAGCAATAATACAGTGTCATCCTTCAAGAGACTCAGACTGTAAGAAAAACCAGTTGAGATCCCTCCGCAGTACTCAGCAGCTGCTCCACTGAGCATGCGCAGGGCCAGGAGCGTCGCAGCGACCGGTCCTCTGGGGGCGCTGCGAGGGGGGTTAATCAAGGGCGATGGCTGGGCGGAGAAAGCTGCAGACTGGTTTGGGATGAGTTCTTCTGCCTCGAGCGAGGCCGGCAGGATGTTTCTGCAGGTCTCGGCTTGAAGGTGCGGAGGCAGCGGCCCACCCGGTCTGGGCTTGGGCATTCTTTGGTGTAAACGTAAAACTCCCACTTTCTTGTCTTTGTCCTGACGGGGACTGTTGCGGAGGTTATGCGGCCAAGAATGGAGCGACAGCCTGTTGTGTAACGACGGCAAAAGCCGCCTGCAGTCATCACGTGGATCAAAACAATATTCAGTGGCTTGTATGGAAGGAGAACGATGACAAGGGCCGAGAGCCTGGCGAAGCTGGCGCTGGGGTCCCCTCCCTCGGAGCCCCAGGAGGCCGCCAAGGGGGGGGGGGCAGGGGCGTGCACGCGTGGGAGGTGGAGGCGTGTCTCGGTGCGTCTACCGAGCTTGCTCGTGGCCGGGCCCGGGCCATTCCGGTGCCTGCGGGAGAAGGTCCCGCTGCAGGCCGGCGGGCTGTGGACTCTCGGTTTTCCTCCTGGCGTTTCCCATCAGCCTCGTCTCAGCCCCAGGGATCCAGGAGAGGTCGTCCTGGGGCGGGGCGGCTCTGTCCCCCTGGCCCTGTTCTAGGGGTCGCCAGGGGGTCCCGTGCACTTCTCTTGTGACAGTTAAGGAGATACAGGACTCGCCTTTTCCAGATTTTGCAAATGCGATTAAGCTACTAATAAGATGGAAAGGGCAGACGAGTAAAAACAGACGTCCCCAGGGTGGACTCAGGAATAAGGTACCAGATGGACACACGATAGCTTGACTGGACCTTAAAAATACAATGCCGGACAGTCAGGATGACGCAGGTATTCTAGGTAAAGTAGAATATGTCCCTTAAAACACAATATTTTTCAGGAACTGGCACAAATAAAAATACGAAATGAAACCATTCCAACAGTTACCCCTCGGGAGGTAAGGGAGGACAAGCTAATAAACAAATAACCAAGGGAAACGCTGCACAGCCAGCAGGACAACGTGACTGTGTCTTCAACCCCAATAGTCAGAGCTATAAAAAAAAGTCCAAACAAATAAGCAGAAATGGAGACAGCCTCCTGCCCCAGGGCTTCGTGAGCTGGGTACTCTGTTAGGCTGTGTTGACGTTAGGCGGAGGCCAACCTAGTGCTTTTCTTTGTGTTTATTCTTTTGACAGAGCGGCTGTTCCTGGTGTTTCACTGATGAAGATTGCTAACACCCCTCCATCCATCCGTTTGTCCATCCACAAACATGTACTGAGTGTTTCTAAATGTAAGATTCTCTTCTTGGCTCTGAAAGGGGTAAAGAGATCAAAATACCTTCTCCACCTTCTTCCTGAAGAAATTTTTACAAAACTTTTAAGAAAAATTTTTTTATTATTTATCTGTCTGTCTGTGTGTCTGTCTGTCTATCTATCTACCTACCTATCTATTGAGGTTTTATTGAGACAAGGTCTCTCCAGGTTGCCCAGGCTATCCCTGAACTTGTGATCCTCCTGCTTCAGCCACCTAAGTAGCTGGGATTATAGCTGCCCGCCACTGTGTCCTGGTTACTAACAAAGGTTTTAGTCCAGTTGAGGATGAGGTATTAGAACTTCTGTAAACTTGGGTTTCGTAGTTTGGCTTTAAAAGTTAAACCCCAAAGCAACTAAGAAATATCTACCTCGCCGGGTGTGGTGGCTCATTCCTGCAATCCCAGCACTCAGGAGGCAGAGGCAGGAGGACTGCTGAGTTCGAGGCTTGCCTGGGCTACGTAGTGAGCTCAGGGCCAGCCTGAACTACAAAGCGAGACCCTGTCTCGAAAAAAAAAAAAAAAGATCTACCTCTAAATAACAATAGTTAACTTATCATCTTTTAAATTACATCAGTAATTTGTATTGTCTGTTACTGAATGGTCTTGCTAGGGTTTTTGTCAATTTCATCTATCTTTTGAAAGATTCTGTCAGTTTATTGATTTTCTCTATTATTTACTTTTATTGATTTCCACTCTAATTTTATATCATTTCTTCTGCATTGAGTGGGGCACTATTTAAGCTACCATGACAGTCAACAATATTACACACCCTGTGCTACCACTTTTTGAATGTTGTCCTTAAACTTTGTAATAGTGTGATATTCAATGTGTTTTATTTGGTTTAGATGAGAAATACCAGTCAGTTTTCTCTTCCTCTGAGGTACTAAATAGCTAGTAGTTGTCAGGCAATCTATAAGGGTTATAGACAAAATTCAAACTCAAATGTGCTCAAGGAAGATTTCTTCTTAAATACATATTGATACTCCTGTTTTACAAATCATAACATCTATCAGTGAAAGCAACCCTCTAAAACTTGGGGAGGCATCTGTGACTTTATGAATTCTTGTCCATCTTCACTATTTTTGCAAGAATCCAGAAATCTTTCAGGTGTGGTGTCATACACCTGTAATCCCAGCATGTGGAAGCTGAGGCAAGAGGAAAGTCACGAGTTTAAGGCCAGCCTGGGCTACAAAGTGAGTTCAAAGTCAGCCTCAACTACATAGCAAGATCCTATTTCAACAAAACAGAACCCAAATTAAATCATCCATCTTCATTTCATGAGGAAACTATCCCTCC
The DNA here is from genome assembly GCA_004025085.1 of Thryonomys swinderianus. Lineage (NCBI taxonomy): Eukaryota > Metazoa > Chordata > Mammalia > Rodentia > Thryonomyidae > Thryonomys > Thryonomys swinderianus. Next base: position 8,189 of record PVIC010033930.1, on the reverse strand, counting down.
AGTGCTGAGAATATAAATACAAGTATACAGTGAAAGTTATGACAGAAAGTCACCTACCATGTGGTACAAAGGATACTTGCTGTATTTAAACATGGGGAAATAGCAAGATCACGTGTAGCCTCTTGCAGCTGCTGAGCTGGATTCCGCTATCTTCAGAAAGGGCATAGCAGGGTCTTTCTACTCACTTTGCTGTCATTCCTGTCTTAGAGTCTGCAGATAACTAACATTATTTAACTACAGGAACTATTGACACTTTTCTTAAATAAACATTGTTGGGAAGCTGTTTCCTCTCCCTCACTGCAGCCATAGTAACCGTTGTTAGACAATTCCTGGTTGCTAGTCTCCCCAAATAGACTGATTATTTTTTGAGTAAAACTGATGTCATATCCAAGGAAAATAAGAAAAGTTCTTGGAACTTTACTGGACTTCCTTGTAACTGTACTATTTCAGAATAGATTTTTGTAACTTAATTTGCCCCTTCCAACTACTCTGGCCAGTGTAATCCATGGAGAGATGTGCTTTTATTGGAAGAACAGGTGGAGAAATATTCATATTTAGTTCATGGATAAAATATTTGCTGTGCCACGTTCTAAATGAATTGACTAATTCAGTTAATTTTCTAAATACCTTATAAATTGGTTCTAATATGACTACTATTTTTCAGATGAGGAAATAGAAATTTAGAAACTTGAGTCTTATGTCAAATCTGGATAATAATAATAAGCTGACACTGGGACCTGCTACAATTCCAGGTTAGTCTTTGCTGCAAAGCACCTTGATAACTCACTTGAAGTTTGGTGCACACATTTTCCATTGTGTGTGCTTGTTCTATTACCAGTCAGCTTTCTACTTCTGGAGGTCATAACAAGGACAGGATCTTTATTCTTCTTAGTTAGTAAGATTTTACCTAGAAAATACAGATTAGCAGGATATTAATCAAGCCAAAGCCAACTTCTCCATTGTGAAGAAAGGGGAGGATCTTTGGCCAAAAGAAGAAGGAGGCTATGCACAATGCCATTTTCTGCTAGTGAGACACCACTGTGGGCCTGAGGCCACTTACAGGTCCATAAGACCTGCTATTTTCTGTATGCAGGTGCAATTCTGGCCCTTGTGGAGAGTGGCCAGGCATCTGGCACCTGTAACAACCTGGCATAACTGGCCTGCTGACCTTTTAGCAGTAGCAGCTAGAGTCTAATCACACTCAAACACTGAAAATCTGCTGCTTTATCATGACCATGTATCAGCCAGGTTTATAAATTAGGGACCAGCGTGGAAAGTGTTATGATCTGGATCTTAAACATCCCCTAAAAGACTATGTGTCAAAAGATTGGCCCTTGGGGGCCGGAGGGTTAGCTCAGTGGTTCTGGCACCTGCCTCGCAAGCGCAAGGTCTTGAGTTCGATCCCCGGTAACCACATATAATGCTGGGTGTGGAGACACGCCCACCAACAATCAACACCGCATACCACAATGCAGGGCGTGGTGGCTCATGCTTGTCATCCCAGCACTTTGGAGGCAGAGACAGGAGGATTGCTGAGTTTCAGGCTTGCCTGGGCTCCAAAGCAAGACCCTGTCTCAAAAAAAAAAAAAAAGATTGGCCCTCAGGTGATAGTGCTACAAAGAGGTGGTGCAACTTTTAGAAGGTGGGACCCAGTGAAAGTAAGTGATGGAATTGGTCCTGAAGGGGTGTTGGGGGTCTCTGTCTCTGACTCTCTCCTAGTCACCATGAGGTGAGCAGCTCTGCCCCACCATATACCATGCAGCCTAACTACAATCCCAAAGCAATGGAGTAAATTACCTATTGGCTGAAACCAATACCCAAGTAAACTTTTCCTCCGTTAAATTGATTTTCTCAAGTATTTTGCTACAGAGATGGAAAGCTGACTAAGTCAGAGACCACAGAAGGAAGGTCTTGTGTAAAGCTATACCTGTCTGGGGGCCTGTAGTCCCCAAAGTGGGTCTTTCCATGGGGCCCATCATGGTGATGCACTGTGAGGAATTATTCTCCAAACTATTCAGATCTTACCAAGCACTGAGACAAAGGAAGTGCAGATAACATAAGATACCACTTTTTTAATCAGAGTGGCAAAACTCAACATTTTGATCATGTAAAGTGTGGGTAGGTTGGGGGACGTATATACTCTTGTTTTCTCTCTTGTAGGGCTATTATTGTGGTCACTTTGGTGGACAGTCGCTATTAAAATAAAACTGTCTCCTTTATGACTCAACAGTTCCATTCTGGTGGGACTTGCCAGAGACACATTTGAACATGGAGAAGATAAGATGCCACACGGTTATTTTGTTAGCAAAATTAAAGCAGCCTAAGTGCCCAGCAGTAGAGAAGTGCTAAAGAAACTGTGGTTTGCCTGAGTGAGGAACCCTCTTGAGTCCTTACAGAGAATAATGCAATTTCACGTGCTATCTTGGGAACTTCCCCAGGATACTCTGACAAGCAAAGTTGTGTCACGTTACCAACTGTGCACCACTTCCAGCATCATTAATCCAACTATTCAGCATCTCTATTTTACTTAAATACTTGGACCATATATGCCTACATTAAAAAAGATGTACAGTAACCAGTAACGGTAGTTCTCTCTACGACAGTTGCAGTGACTAGATTGAAGATGGTCACTGAGGACTTCAGCCTCATCTCTTATATTTTAGATATCATTTTTAGTACCAAGCATTGGACACAAAGGTGCTTTGTCACTGAGCCACATCCCCAGCTCTTTTTAGTTTTTATTTTGAGACAGGATCGTGATAAATTTCTCAAACTGTCCTTGAACTAGTGATTATCCTTGAGTAGCTGGGATTATAGGAGTATTGCCACCATGCCTAAAGTATGTTTTTTTCTTTTTAGGAAGAATGTATGATTATTTACAACATGTTAATTTTTAAGTGACTGTGAAGATTTTGCTACTCTAGTACTCATAAAGTATGTGCTGTCATGAAAATTTAGAAATAATTTACTTGTCAATAGCAAGGAATTAATTATGGGAGGCCTCATGTTGTATTACCATACAATCACCAAACTATTGTTTAGATATCTACTAAAAAAGGACAAGAAATATTCACAATTGTGAAAGGAAAAAAGCAGATTACCGAACAATGTGCACATTATTATTCACACATCAGCCCACAGCAGAAATGTCAAGTTCTAAAATTCAAACATTAGAGTCAAAAGTCTTGTAAAGGATTAGTATTAAAGTCAACAATGTTTATGATGGAAATAATCATCAGCATTGAGGAGATGGAATAACTGAAGGCCAGAACAACTACAGAAGAGGAAGACCTGGTGGCTGGATCAAGAATGGAGGTGCTGAGGCTCAAAAAAAATGATACCCCAACATATATCACTTTGGGCTTCCAGCTAGAGCTCTTGGGGAGCAGCAGGCGCAAGGGTGAACTTTCCCTGAAATTCCCTCTTCTGCCCAACGAATGGATCTGCCAAAAAGGAGCACTACTGTCTTTGGTTCTACTGAAGGTTCATAAACAAGGAAGATTAAACTCATCACAGAGGAAGAGACAGAAAGTCAAACACCATATCTGGAGTCAGAGGGATTTTAGGCCAGGCCATTGTTGTCTGATCTCCAGGCGTGTTCTGTCCCCTAAAATATCAATTGCCTTGAGCTCCCCACTTCTCTTTCCTTGTGAGGAAGTTATTTAAACATTTACCATAGAGCCACTCCTTTGAGTTTGATGCTTTCTATGACTTCCTTTCTTATGTACATGGATAAATTCATTATGATTTTCTCTTAACCTTCCTCTCCTCGAGTGTCAATGGTGACCCTTTTATGTGGCCAGAAAGGGACTGGTACTTGTTTTTGTCTTGTTAACGTTTGGATTTTAAGTATCATCTGAAGGCCATGTTTTTAAAGCTCGCTGCCTGGCTGTGGCACTACTGGGAAACGAGGGAGCCTGTCGGTGGTAGGACCTCCGGGATTACGAAGAAGTGAAGTCATTGAAAGTGGACCCCTGGAGGGTGTTTGGGATGCTTGCCCCAGATGCTTTCTCATTTGCTATCGGCTGAACAGACTTCCTCTGTCACATATTTCTGCCATGATGTACTCCCTCACCACAGGGCCAGAGCATTGGGCTCAAACAACCATAAACGGAAACTTCTGAAACCATGAACCAAAATAAACCTTTCCTCTTTTATGTTGACCTATCTCAGGTCTTTTGTCATAGTGATAGAAAGATAATGAACACATACCCCTACGGTAGTGGCAGAGTTTACTGTCACAGATGCTGCTGACAGTACATTTTGCTTTTACCCTCTTTGTTCTGGACAGTTCGGGAGATGTAAGTCTAGGTTCAAATTTCATTTGGCTCAACTGTCCTCAGGGAATGTGGTTGGCCTTTGGAGGTCAGTAGTCTGGAGAAATTCTGGTTCCCTCTTTCTCACTATTTGAGCAGAGACTTGATCAGGACAAGGACGATGGCTCCCGCCTCTCTCCAGACTAGAGAATACATCCCATATCTATGCAGGACACCTATGGTTTGCTGGATAGTCATTTCTATCCCAGGCTCAATTTTTCATTTCCTCTGTGGAACAAGAACCCCATGGCACCTTCTGAGAGCAAGGTCAGGTTGTTGATATGCCTGCCTTGAGGTTATCAAAAAATTGCCTTATGAAGACAAAAAGAAAGAAATTGCCTTATGTCCCCTGAATCATAAGAATGTCACATAATATGGTGGGTATCCTTTTAAAATTAAGAATGAGTATTAGAAAATTAAGTGGTATAATTGGTCACAAAGAAATACTTTATTGGAACGAATTTAACATTATGGAAAACGAACAGCAACAAAGGAAGGAGAAAAGGAAAAGAGTAGATAAGATAAAAGGTGGGGGAGACACTGAGATTTCTGCTGTTTATGTTTAGCATCACTGGAAGTTATTTTCCACCTCCAAAAGCACTGGGGCTTGGGTGGATTTGTGGCCTTCCATATTTCCACACACTGGAGAGGGGGAAGTTCAAGAAGATAAGGGGCAGGGAGAGTACAGTTGACAAACCTAGATAAAGCAAAGGAATAATAAAAGATCAGAGGAATAAGGAAGTTTGGAAAGATTTTAGGACCTGTGAGCCATAAGTTCAACTCCTTTCCTTTATCATTCTTTTCCCTCAGTTGGATTTTAACACTACTTCACCACATGCTCTTGGAGCTACACCTAGTGTTTGCTCATCATGCAGCAGATGGACGGGGTAAAGTCCCAGGTTTGTTTTTATAATAAACAGGCTGGGAAAGAAGCCCAGGAAGGACAGGCTGGGTTGGAATGAGATACTCTCTGGCTCCCTGGGTGCTGCTGGCCTACTCAGCCCAGAGAAACTGGGGAAACCAGTTTCAGAGACCTGACCAACAATGGCTTTTGTTTCTCTGCTAAAGACTGCAAACATATTTATAAGCTGTCCTGGGTGATTTGTCAGTGGACAAATTTACTTAACATGTGCTCTCATCCTGAGTATATGGGTGCTTCTAAGCAGTACGGACACCAAGTGTTTCAGTGGGTTGAGGGAAAGTAAGATCATGAAAGGTGAGGTCAGAGGAAATCCTACATATAAAACACATTCTCTCTCTCTCTCCCTCCCTCTCTCTCTCTCTCTCTCTCTCTCTCTCTCTCTCTCTCTCACACACACACACACACACACACAGTGGGAAACAGCAGGGTAGTAAATCTAGCTCAGAGGAGCATTAAGGAACAAGAGATACATGGGCATTGAAAATTATATTTTGGAATAATTTATGTTAGAAGTAAAATAATTAATGTCCTATATAGGGCAATAAGAAATGCTTTTGGAGCTATCTTTTCTGTTAAACAAAAATCATGTACATTTACCAGACAAAAATCTGTAAGTTAACATGTAACCACAAAATGTGGACCTTTACACTGAAGTAGATAACAAATAAATAATTGTAGTTTCCATCAGACAATTAAGTACTTTATGTGACATTAAAGGTGTGTATTTCCATCTCTTTGATTCTCATTTAGGATCTTTTCTTGACTTGTTGATTCTACACAAAGATTAATTTCACCTCCCTTATCCTGACACTAAAATTGAAGTGACAAGTACATCTCACTCCTGAAGAGAGAAATGTGAGCATCTGAGAAGAGTTAGTTACAGAAAAGGCTTCCAGTCATCAGTGCCCACGAACCCTGCCTCTGATTCTTAGCTTTGTTATTTACTGGCTGTCAGAGAAAGACAGACAGACAGACAGACAGACAGACAGACAGACAGACAGAGATAAGATAGAGACAGAGACAGAGAGAGAGAGAGAGAGAGGGAAAAAGGGGGAGAGAGAAAAAGAAGGAGGGAGGGAGGTAGGGAGGGAGAAAGAGAGTCTGGGCCTTTCTAGCTGTTGTGAAATCATGAAAATGTGAGTCAGAATGCTCTGAAATTTGGGTGCCAGAGCATTCTGTTAAAGCTTGGGTCTAAAAAGCCACCCAAAACATCATATGCTGAAAGGGTGGTTCCAGCTGATGGCACTACTGAGAGATAAGGCACTGTAGGAGGTAGGGTATCTCGGAAGAAGATCACATACCTTGGAAAGTAAGTATGACCCTTGCCTCTCTTCTTCCTCTCATAAACCCCGGTCCACCATGAAGTGAGCCACTTTACCCTAACCATAACTCTAACCCTAATGCTAACCCTCTAACCCTAACCCTGTAATCCTATCCCTCTAACCCTCTAACCCCAACCCTCTAACCCTAACCCTTAATAAGGATTCCATCACATTCCTCCTGGCGTGACATTCTGCTTATCAGGGCCCAGAGGCATTGGATCCAAGTGTAGATTTGAGTGGACTACAATCTCTGAAACTAAGAGCCAAATTAAATACCACATCCTTTCAATTGATTCTTGGAGGGATTTTATCACATCAATTAAAAGCTGGCAGTGCATGCATCTATTAAAGTCCTAAGGTTTATCCACAGAGTAACACAACAGGGTTTCATTTGCTGTGAAATAGTGCCCAGGAGTGCTTTCCTATGTTTCTCATGTCCTGGCGCATTTAGCAAATGACGACATCATCCAGCGACTGGTTGGTTCAGGAGATAGGCTGAGCACATTCATTCTCATTCCCGAGTCTCTAGGAGAAGCCCCTGGGGTCAGCTGTGTTCCTCCTCCTCTCTTCAGGCCAACAAAACCTGGGGGCAGTTTTCAGATTACGGGAATGGCTGGTCCAGGAGGAGGCTGTCTGACAGAAGAAGGGCGGGGTAAGCTTTGGCGCAGAGAGCCCACGTGGCCAAGGGCCTGGGCCTTTTCTATGTGGTCTCATGGTCTCCGTGGGCACGGAGAAACACAAGCGGAGACTGGCCTTGGGCCACTTTGATGGCAATGAGGAGACAGAGGACTATTCTGGGATGCTGACTTTTCCATGACCAGTGTACAGCAGCTCTGCTATTTTGAGAACATCTTTTCCTGCTTCTTGTCTTAAAATCCCAGCTCCTTGCTGAGCCTGAGTACGAGTAATGTTCCTGTGAACAGCACGGATGACACAGATCTGCGGCCTGAGGTGTTCAGCCTGCTGGAGATGCCAGATGGATGTGTCGGCCAGATGAATAGGGACTCGGCGCCTGGAGGGACGGTGGGGGGGTGTGCTGCCTAAGACGAGCACACCAGCGAGCGGTGAGTGGTGTGACTGCCAGGGCGTGTGGGAATCTGGCTTCCCTGCACCCCAGATACCCGGATGATGTGTTCTCTTACACACCCTGAGGCCCAAGTGCAATGTTCAACTGACCTGTCATTTAACTCAGGGCCAAACACTGGCGCAGAGGCTGGAGCAGCGAGGACCTTGCCTGATGGACACCCTGTCTTGCAGCCTGTTCTGAGGTGATTGTGTGGCCAGAGTGATTCTGCTAGTGTTAGTTTTTTTTTTTTTTTTTTTTTTTTTTTTTTTTTTTTTTTTTTTTTTTTTTTTTTTTTTTTTTTTTTTTTTTTTTTTTTCTGAGACAGGCTCTCACTTTGTAGTTCAGGCTGGCTCTGAGCTCACTATGTAGCCCAGGCAAGCCTTGAACTCAGCAATCTTCCTGTCTCTGTCTCCCAAGTGCTGGGATGACAGGCGTGAGCCACCACTCCCAGCACTGTGGTGTGTGGTATTGATTGCTGGTGGGTGTGAGTCACCACGCCCAGCATTGTATGTGGTTACTGGGATCAAACTCAGGACCTTGCACTTGTGAGGCAGGCGCCGGAA
>PVIC010033929.1:0-19896 GCA_004025085.1 Thryonomys swinderianus | reverse complement strand
AGCAATCCTCCTGTCCCTGCCTCCCGAGTGCTGGGATTACAGGCGTGAGCCACCACACCCGGCATTGTGGTATGCGGTGTTGATTGCTGGTGGGCGTGAGTCTCCACGCCCAGCATTGTATGTGGTTTCCGGGGATTGAACTCAGGACCTTGCGCTTGCGAGGCAGGCGCCGGAACCACTGAGCTAACCCTCCGGCCCTTTATTGGTACATTTTATAGACAGCTCACACTCACACTCAACATTGGGGAATTTGTACCAGTATATGACAGCAGTTAATTCTCATTTTCCTATATCTCTACCCACCCAACCCGCCCACCCCTTATATATATGCTATTTCATTTTCTTTCCAAATCATATTTATTCTTTCCCCTCATTACATTCCCTTTGAATATTTCCTATTTTATAAAATGTATCCTACATTCTAGAACTCATTTACATCTACAGGTTCTCATACCAGAGAAAAGATACAGCATTTACATATCTGTGATCTATTTATTTCACTTATTAGTGTGTACTCCAGGTGTATCCATTTGCACATAAATGAATGAAACTTGTCAGTCTTTATGGCAGAGTAATACTCCATTAAAAAAAACACAACTTCTCTATCCAATCTCCAGTTGATGGGCATCTGGGTTGTTTCCAAGATCGGACTGTCACAAACAACTGCTATGAACATGGATGTACATATGTCTTTACAATATGATTCTTTTAATTCCTTCGAGTATATTCCTAGCAGGAGAATAGCAGGGTCAAATGGAACCTCTAATCCTAGTTTTCTGAGAAAACTCCACACAGATCTCCACAGTGGTTGCACAAGTCTACATTCCCACCAATAGTGGAGAAGGGTTCCTTTCTCCCTGCAGCCTCACCAGCTTTTATTGCTGGTTGATTTCACAATAGCAGCCATTCTTTGTGGAGTGAGATGAAATCTCAGTGTTGTTTTCATCTGCATCTCTTGAATGACCAATGATGTTGAACATTTTTGTTCATATGCTTCTTGGCTGCTTTTACTTCTACCTCTGAGAAGTGTCTGTTCATTTCAGATGCTCTCAAACACTTACGTTTAAAAAACAAAGCAAGCAGAGTTGGAAATGTATTACTATATATAATCTGTTCTTTTCTCATTTAATTTTATACTGATTTTTTATTTTATTTTATTTTTTTGGGGGTGGGTACTGGGAATTGAACTTGGTCCCTTGTGCTTCCAAGGTAGGCATGGTACCACTTAAACTAAATTCCTGATCCTAAAGTTATGCTAGTTTTTAAAGAATATTTGTTCCATACATTGATGTCAATATATTGCTAACAATTGCTCCATTTTTCAGTTTTGAGAAACTCAACATAATTTTATTACTGTAAATGGCATTGGTAAACAAGTTTGTATGCTTTTGTTGGAATCTTTGTTTTCTTCTTTTATAATAGATTCCTAGAAGTAGATCTACAACACATAAGCTTTTTAAGGCTTTAAAATAATATGTGTTAGAAAAAAAATATGTGTTAGGATATAAACTTTGAATATTTAGGATACCATTTTCAGTTGGGTATAAGATAGAAGTGGTGAGGTCCAAGTGCCAGGCTCTAGTCTAAAACATTACTTTGCTTTTATGGGAAAACTGATTTTTACAAATGGACTGAATATACTTAAGTCAAGATTATGCTCATGAAAACTTGTCTCAAGTTTGTTTTCTTTCTTTCTTTTTTTTTTTTTTCTGGTGTCAGGATCGAACTCAGGACCTTGTACTTGCCATGCAGGCATGGTACCACCGAGCTAAATCCCTTGTTCTTGTCTCAAGTTTCCCTATAAAGGATTACTGTTTTCCCCTGTGCTGGGGCTTGAACTCACAACCTTGTGCTGGCCAGGCAGGTGAGGTGCCACTGAGCTAAGCTATATCCCTGGCTAAAGTTTGTATTTGAAATGGGAATAATAATCTAAAACTTTAATTGCCTCTGAAAAGTGAATTACTCTTTGTTCTTTTTCTGTTTGGGAATGATGTAATCTACCTAACATTAGTAACATTGTAATGCAGATTTGTAGCACCTTTTTACTGTCTTAGCTTATAATTAAGCCTGAAGTTTGCTGGCAGTTCTAGGTCAGCTCTGAAATGTAAATCTTGCTGTTGGAATCTCTGCTGGGTGCATGACTTTGGTAGATTTAAGATAAGTATGATTAAATAGTAAAAAGAGACAGGTGTCTTTTTTTCAAATAGATTTTATTTCTTAAGAGTAATTTTAGGTTTATAGCAAAATTGAGCAGAAAGTACAGTTCTCATACTTGCTTGTGGGCTGGAGTAGGGAGAACTGACTGATTTGAAACTGTTAAGCAGGAAGCTATTAAAGGAAAAATACTTGTTATTTGTGCATGGAAGAATCAGAATATAATCATTATTCTGTATATAGACTTTACTTTCATAGATCCCCAGCTTGAAATCTTGGGATAATACAAAATTTAAAAAGACTTCCAACTGCATGTAATTATCAAAAGCTAATATTTATGGATTTTCTAATGAAATTTACATGAGATTATCTTTTTTTTTTTTGAGACAGGGTCTTGCTTTGTAGTTCAGGCTGGCTCTGAACTCACTATGTAGCCCAGGCAAGCCACTGCGAACTCAGCAATCCTCCTGTCTCTGCCTCCCAAGTGCTGAGATTACAGGCATGAGCCACCACGCCCAGCATTGTGGTATGTGGTATTGATTGTTGGTGGGTGTGAGTCACCATGCCCAACATTCTAATGTGGTTTCCGTGATTGAACTCAGGACCTTGTGCTTCCGAGGCAGGTGCTGGAACCACTGAGCTAAATCTCCGGCCAGAGATTATCTTTTATTTAACTGACTTCAAGTGGTTTTTCTGTATACAGTCTAAATTTGATAGAGTAATCTAAGAAGTTAAGGTAGGTGACCTAGACCATAAACTCTTGATTTGTTAGAGATATTTTCCCAAACTAACTGGTTATAAAATAGGTGAGGTAGACCTTGCTCTTAGAGATAGATAAAATACTTTTGGATAATATGTTTTGATTTTATCAATCCAAGAGTTTTTTTTTTTTTTTTTTGCTTTTTGAGACAGGGTCTCGCTTTGTAGTTCAGGTTGGCCCTGAGCTCACTATGGTGTCCAGGCAAGCCGCCGCGAACTCAGCAATCCTCCTGTCCCTGCCTCCCGAGTGCTGGGATTACAGGCATGAGCCACCACGTCCGGCATTGTGGTATGCGGTGTTGATCGTTGGTGGGTGTGTCTCCACGCCCAGCATTATATGTGGTTACCGGGGATCGAACTCAGGACCTTGCGCTTGTGAGGCAGGTGCCGGAACCACTGAGCTAACCCTCCGGCCCAATCTAAGAGTTTTTATTAGGTTCCTAGTAGGCTAGATGTTCAGCACTATTACAGGTGCAGGGAGATAGAACTGTCAACTGGATGATTAGTTTTGTACACATTAGTTTTGCCACATAGGTGGCACACATGTAAATAAATGAAAAATATTTTAGGTATTGAAAAAGACTGAAAAGAACTATTTCAGATGGTAGGTGACTTGGATGGAATGGTCAGAGAAGACCACAGTAGGAGGATGGTATTTGAGTTGGTCAGGGAAGACCACACCAAGATGATGACATTTTAGTTGAGACCTGGGTGAAGGTGATGTGATAGCATGTGAATTTGCAGAAAGCAGAGCTTTCCAGACGGAGGAACACAGGTCCCTCCTAGGGTCTAAGGTGGGAAATAAGCTTGGCCTGTTGAGAGAACAGCAAGAAGGCCAGATGGGCAGGGCTTTGGGATTGAGCTGGAACATATAATAAGGTGAAATTAGAGGGGACGTAGGGGTCAGATCACGTAGGACCTTGGAGGCCAGGGCAAGGAACTTAGATTTTTGTTTTTCTGTTTGTTTTCTTTATTCTGTGGTTATAATGGGAAGCTAACAGAGTTTCAAGGAGTTTAGCACTCTAGGAGGGAAGGTGTATGTGCTTATGTAAATTTTCAGATGATAAAATTAGGCTAGTATATGAGACTTGAACTTGGTTAGGAACCTCAGGAAAGGTTCTTAGTTGGTCTTGGGAAATGATGTTTAAACTGAGATTGAAATAATTGACCTGAGGAATAATATGGGCTAGTGAATTCCAGATAGAGGACTGTCATGAGTAAAGTGTGTCTAAAAAGAATAGCATAAAGACCAAAAGAAAAATTAGCTTGATTTAAGGAGAGAGTAGTATCAAGTACAGTTAGAGAAAATAGGAATGAACACAGAATCTTGCAGAACATATAGAGGATTTTAATCATTAGTCCTCTATAACAGTGTTTTTTAAGATTTGTGCCTGAGCAATGGGATATTTGGTATTATTAGTACACAGCTACTGTAGTAAATTCTACACTATAGTATTTTGGCATTTCTCAGTTATTTCATTACTTTTCTCTTGTTGCTGAGATCAAATACCCACACCCAGAGTTAAAGAGAGAAAAGTTAATTTAGTTCACAGTTTGTAGAGATTTTTGTTGACAGTGTGTCTGGCTTTGAGGCAGGGTGGAAGGGCAGACAAGGATCACAGAAGAGAAACAGTTTATGGTAGGCAGAAGGTAGCAAAGCAAACAAGAGAAGACAAGTTGTCTTTCTGTTCCTTATATTGCGTCCAGGCTACCAGAACAAGGGCAGTGCCAGGCCATTCAGTGACCTGATACAGTCATCACCCACCCTTACGCCTGGCATCCTAAATCCTAGCATTGCACCTAGAATCATACACTCTAGATTCAGCCATCTATGACTGCATAAGTCTTTGGGGACATTTAGATACAAGTCAGAAACAGTATATAAATAAAAACTCCAATTGGATTACTTTACTGTTACCTTAATATGTACCGTGTACTTATGTACCACACATATTTAATTCATTTAATCCTGATGACAGGTAGATGCTGTTATGATTGCAGTTTTATGAATGAGAAAACAGGCACCGAGAACTTGTGACATAAACTAGGCAGTTTTGCCTTCCAATTTATGGCTTTAACCACTAAACTTAGAAGATATCATTTGTCTGGACTTTCCTAATGATAGATTAATTTGGAACTTAGCTGTGTTGTACTTTTCCTGAAGAGTTTACCATTTGTACGTTCAGGTAGCATACTTGGTTATAACTGTTTGCTTGTTGAAGTTGGCAGGGATAATGTCTTTCTTAAATATTGATTGCTTTACTTCCAGAAATTGTTTGACGTTTCTTGTGCCTTATAATGCTTGATCACTGTAGCACATTTTGAAAGTGTTGACATTGCTTTATGTAGATAAAGGTGCTTTGTAATATGGAAAAGCTTCTGTTAGAACCTTTAGCTGTTAGCTTTTGGGAGTCAGATAAGCTAGATTTTTTGTGTGTGTGTGTAAAAAGATTAAAAATCCTTTAAAATAGGTTTGTGTGTGTATATTTTTTTTTGAGACAGGCTCTCGCTTTGTAGTTCAGGCTGGCCCTGAGCTCACTATGTAGCCCAGGCAAGCCTTGAACTCAGCAATCCTCCTGTCTCTGCCTCCCGAGTGCTGGGATTACAGGCGTGAGCCACCACGCCCGGCACTGTGGTATGTGGTATTGATTGTTGGTGGGCATGAGTCTCCACACCCAGCATTGTATGTGGTTACCGGGATTGAACTCAGGACGTTGCGCTTGCGAGGCAGGCGCCGGAACCACTGAGCTAAATCTCCAGCCCTTTTTTTTTCTTTTTGAGATAGGGTCTTGCTTTGTAGTTCAGGCTGGCCCTGAGATCACTATGTAGCTCAGGCAAACCTTGAATTCAGCAATCCTCCTGCCTCAGCCTCCCGAGTGCTGGGATTACAGGCGTGAGCCACCAAGCGTGGCATTTGTGGTATGTGGGACTGATTGCTAGTGAGCGTGAGTCACCATACCTGGTGTTGTTGGATGTGGTTACCAGGGATTGAACCAGGGATCTTGTGCTTGCTAGGCAGGTGCTAGAACCACTGAGCTAAATCTCTGGCCCAAAATAGGTATATTATTTGTCCGATGTGAACAAGTTATGTGAATAACATACTGTTGTACTATTGACTAACTCACTAAGTAGACTGGTTCTGTCCTCAGTGAGGGAAGAGTCTTGTTGACTATAGTGGGTATCATAGCTCTCCTTAGATTGTATTTGCTTTTGCTTTGTTTTTTTTAACCTTACCGAGGTTCAAACTTGGGCCCTTGTGCATCCACAGCTGGTGTGGTACTACTTGAGCTAAATCCACAGCCCTTTGCTTTTGATTTTTTTTGAGATAGAGTTTCCTAGTATAGTTTAGGCTGGCCTTGAACTTGTGGGAGTCCCTCTGCTTCAGTCGCCTAAGTGCTGGGATTATAGGTAGGTGTGGGCCACCATGCCCCCCAAGACTCTTTAGTGGCATTTAAAAGGTGTTGTTTAATAGACTGGTTGAAGGAGAGAGTCCTTAGAACTTTTGTGTGGGAATAAAACCCCCTCCTAGAGTAGCCTGTTGCTAAATGGGACTAAATGGTTGGTAAAGAAGAAGGCTGAACCTGATACATATCCTAGGAAACTACTAAGTGTATTCTGTTTTTTTTTTTTTTTAAATCAAGGTCTCACTGCAGTTCATGCTGGCCCTGAGCTCACTATGTGGTTCAGGCAAGCCTTGAACTAAGCAATCCTCTTGCTTCTGCCTCCTGAGTGCTGGGATTACAGGCATGAGCCACCATGCCTGGCATCTCTGTGTTTTTTAACAGTACAAAAACCTAAACTTTGGACATTTGTCTTTGTTATTTACATTTTCTATAATTATCACTCTTAAGTAAAGATCTTTCTGTAAAGGTCACTTATTTTGGTGTGTTATAGTAAACAAAAGGAGGGTTTCATGTGGTTTTTGCTAACTACATGCTCTTGAAGTAGTGGCCATAGTGTTTTTTTTTTTTCTTTTTTCTTTTTTCTTTCTTTGAGACAGAGTCTCACTTTGTAGTTCAGGTTGGCCCTGAGCTCACTATGTAGCCCAGGCAAGCCTGGAACTCAGCAATCCTACTGCCTCTGCCTCTCAAGTGCTGGAATGACAGGTGTGAGCCACCCCACCTGACACTGTGATATGTGGTACTGGGGACTGAACTCGGGACCTTGCCCTTGCCAGGCAGATACTAGAACCACTGAGCTAATCCCCAGCCCAGCTATAGTGTTTGGTAAGAAAGAATCCTAGTAGATGAAACTACCAACTCGCTGACTGCTTACTACTAAAACATTAATTTTGTGCTTTGTTTTGATAAGTCTATACAACTAGACCACTTTTATAAAATTAAGCATTTATTACCTTTATCATGTCATTTTGGAAACTACTGAGGACTCTGAGTTTGCTCTTCAAATTCCAGAGTGTAAAACAACATTCAAAACTTTCACATACATTTTCTCCTTTGTAATATAGATTCCAGATGGTACCTGTAGGGAAATTTGGAATTTGAAGTATGAAGTGAAATTGATGCCTTCCCCCTTCTGCATGTAGTTCTTGTGTGCAGACAGTAGCAAAATGTGATTACAGAAAGATGTGGCACTGAAGAGCAGCTTTTGCTCATGTTTAGCTGATAGAATTTAACAGAGGTAGAGGCCATATTTAGTGTATTTCTCTGTACATAAATGAGAAATCTGAGTATTATTTATCCTGTTAGAGAAGGGGGAAGAGATTCAAAGGTACTTGAACATCACTGAAGTATTCTCAAGTGACCTGTGGGTATTAGTTAATTTTGCTTGAGTTGTGGTTCTTAAGGTAAAGTTTATAATGCAGGGATTAAAATAACCTGTTTCTTTTTAAAATTCTAGGTGAGGATTATGAAGATGATGACCTAATAAACTCTGATGAGGTTATGAAGAAACCATGTCCAGTACAGATTGTTCTTGCTCATGAAGATGATCATAACTTCGAGCTTGATGAAGAGGCTTTGGAGCAGATTTTACTACAAGAGCACATACGAGATCTTAACATAGTTGTGGTGTCTGTGGCAGGAGCTTTTCGTAAAGGAAAATCATTTCTACTGGACTTCATGCTTAGATATATGTACAACAAGGTGAATAGTGTTTTAAATTGAGCACACTTACACAAAAACTGTCAGCCAACTTTTTTTAAAAAGAAAAAGCCAAGAATATGCCTTTAATTTTACAGATAAAGCAATAGTTCATCAATAGGATTTCTCCCTTAAGACAGTACCTTAAGTTTGGTTGAGCTTTTGCTGGTTTTTTTTTTTTTTGCATGGTACCAGGCTTTGAACACAGGCTCTTGTGCATCCAATGTTGTTGTGGTACCGCCTGAGCTAAATCCCTAGCCCCCCTGCTTTGTTTAATCTGTAATTTCTTTTGGATATATATTGATGTGTATGATTGAATCTTTGTGTTCAGTGCACCCTGAAAATGTCTGAAGTACTGTTCATATGCTTTGCTCTTTTATTTCTATGCATTTCTCCCTTGGTGGCTACTTTTTTTTTTTTGAGACAGGGTCTCGCTTTGTAGTTCAGGCTGGCTCTGAGCTCACTATGTAGCCCAGGCAAGCCTCGAACTCAGCAATCCTCCTGTCTCTGCCTCCTGAGTGTTGGGATTACAGGCATGAGCCAGCACGCCCGGCACTATAATATGTGGTATTGATTGTTGGTGGGCGTGAGTTTCCATGCCCAGCATTGTATGTGGTTACTGGGGATTGAACTCAGGACCTTGTGCTTGCGAGGCAGGCACCAGAACCACTGAGCTAACCCTCCGGCCCCTTGGTGGCTACTTTTACAGGGAGCAAAGCAAGCTAATAGAGATCTTTGTAAAAGGATACCCAAATAAGTTACTTTGTGACTTTCTTTTTCAGATAAAATTCAGTTCCTTAAATAGCTTTCATGGCCTTGCAAGATATCCAAGCCTCATCTCTTGCATCCACATGTCAAGTATGCTGTAGTTTTTGCTGTTCTTAGAGTATGTCATATTATTTCAATCTTGTGATAATCTTGGCTGATCTTTTCTTAGGAGGCCTTTCTTGGCTCCTAAGTTGGTTATATCTTTTTTTCCTTATTCAGTAAGCTTTATTGGTACATTATATACACAGCCCACAATTACACTAATTTGGTTATATCTTCTTCCCAACTCAGGTGGCAGGGTTTTAGAGATAATACTTTACTTATTTTTTCTGAGTAGTTTAATGACATTGGTAGGCCTTATCCTGATTATCCTATCTCTAGTGCTTACCACTTATTGTTTGTTTTGATGGATAGATCTCTCTCCCTATATACACTTTGACTTATATGGTACCAGACAATTGTTACTTCTCCACTTCTGTCCAGAAGAAAAACCAAACAGGGCTGGCATGGTGCTTGCCTTGTGAGTACAAGGACCTGAGTTTGATCGCTGGTACTGGAAAGGGGTGTGGGGGGGCAGGCCAAATTTACTTGATTTAGAATGTGTTTTAAACAGTCAGAGCCCATAGTGGGATCAGGGAATGGAAGTTTGATGGGGATAAAGAAGAGGGAATTAGAAACTTTGTAGTGGAGCAATTAGCAGGAGTGGTTTTCAAGGGACTTTTGAGATTCAAAAGTCACATGAAGGGCTGGAGATTTAGCTCAGTGGTTCTGGCACCTGTCTGGCAAGTAGAAGGTTCCTGGTTTGATCCCTGGTGACCACACAGAGCAATACCTGGCACGGTGACTTATGTCCACCAGCAATCAGTACCACATACCACAATGCGGGGGGTGGTGCCTCAAGCCTCTAATCCCAGCACTTGGGAGGCAGAGGCAGGAGGATTGCTGAGTTCGAGGCTTGCCTGGGCTACATAGTGAGCTCAGGGCCAGCCTGAACTACAAAGTGAGACTGTCTCAAAAAAAAAAAAAACCACATGAAGGCACTAATAATAACTTTGAACAGAATTGTATAATTTCTAAACATCTGTACAAATCTGAGCATGTATGTACCTTGATATAAGGAAGGAAGGAAACTTTCCCAATTATTTTTCTGAATTGCTTTTAAAGTAAATTCTGAATACTAAGCTCTGGAGATAGGATAATCAGCATTTCTGCAGGCATTTCAAGTACGTTTGAGATTCAAGAATGTAGCTCATATTAATGAACAGTATTTTACTTGTTTAGGATATTAAAGATAAGCTGTTTTGAAGTTTGCTATTGAGATTTCTGAGTTTATATAGGAAATAGATAAATGTTTGAATAGTGGCCTATTCACTTAAAAAAAATCTGCATAGGACCAGGGTTTTAGCTCAGTAGTTCTAATACCTGTCTTGCAAGTGCAAGGTCCCAAGTTTGATCTCTGGTAGCGCAGAAAATCTGTACATTTAAAGGTTATAAAAGAATTTTTGTATTTTGAAGTCCTCTATATGTATTGTATCTCTTTGTATCTGAACTGTTCACCGCAAATGTCTTTGATTCCAAGTAGGTCATAGATAGTGGTAGAAAGTTAGAAAGGGAAGGAAGCTTAGATCTCTTGTTTAGGAATGACAGATAAGTTCATCTCAGATGCCTTTTTTTTTTTTTTTTTTTTTTTGCGGTACTGGGGATCGACCTCAGGCCCTTCTGCTTCCAAGGTTGGTGCGGTACCACTTGAGCTAAATCCCCAGCCCTTTCAGATGCCACTTTTTATTCTAGCTCTGATCAGTCCAGAATTTTTTAGAGGGGAAGTAGCAGCCTCTCTTTATCATGTATTCATAATCTTGGAAATAGAACTCCACCATTCCTAAAGGAGGTGCTGAAGCCATAGAAAGCTTATGATGGGTGTTACAATCTTCCTCAGCCCATCATAACCTTTTTGAATTTTGAGTTAAAATATCTTTGTTGGGCTGGAGATTTAGCTCAGTGGTTCTGACGCCTGCTTTGCAAGCGCAGGGTCCTGAGTTCAATCTCTGGTAACCACATACAATGCTGGGTGTGCTAACTCATGCCCACCAGCGATCAGTACCACATACCACAGTGCTGGGCTTGGTGGCTCACCCCTGTAATCTAATTCCAGCACTTGGGAGGCAGATACAGGAGGATTGCTGAATTCAAGATTTGCCTGGGCTACACAGTGAGCTCAGGGCCAGCCTGAACTACAAAGCGAGACCCTGTCCTCGAAAAAAAAAAAAAAAAAGTCTTTGTTAATTTTTGTTATATAGTTGCCATATAGAATTCCTTATATAAGACACTACTCTGTTAAATTGTGTGGAACAGTGTCTGATTTGGGGATAGCATCCTGATTTAGTGGTGTGAATCACGCTCTAATGAGATGTAGTTAAAGAAGGAGAATAATAGTGGAATAGTTTTGAAATCACTTCATTAACCTGTTTTTTCTGCCAAGGTGATACAGTAGGTAGAAAAGAAGAGTAATGGCTTTTACTGTTTGTGTATCTTTTCTGTTGAATTACCTGAGCCAATTTATGTAAGTGTATAATTCATTAAAGGAATCAAATACATGAAAATTTTACTTTATGAATTTGAAGTATATAAATGTTTTCATTTTGAGTAGTTAGTAAAGGAATAATAATGCAAAGCTGAATGTGACCCGTTTTCTGTTAAGTAAAAATTAAAACTTGCATAGAAGTAATATTAGTATTTTAACTTGGTAGTTTAAGAAATGAAGCCTGGGTAATTAGCAAGGCTAAGATCATAGACAACTTGATGCAAAAGCCTTTATTGTATAAACTTATGTTTTATCATTGTTTTAGTTATTTATCTTATTGCTGGGACAAAGTATCCGACAGGCCAAGTTAAAGGAAGAAAAGTTTATTTTAGTTCACAATTTTG
Source organism: Thryonomys swinderianus (assembly GCA_004025085.1). NCBI lineage: Eukaryota > Metazoa > Chordata > Mammalia > Rodentia > Thryonomyidae > Thryonomys > Thryonomys swinderianus. The sequence goes on along the minus strand of PVIC010033929.1, from coordinate 8,191 downwards.
TAGAGATTTCGTCTCATGCAAAACAGCATGGCAGAGGAGAAACAACAGTTCATGGGAACACAGGCAGAAGGCGTTGAGAAGCAAGAGGTCTGTTGGATGGTTTATATCTCCATAATCTGTATTTCTAGTGTGTAAAGTATACATTCTTTCCTATACTGAATTGTTCTTTTTATCCGTGCTTTCTTTTTTTTTTTTCGTGGTATCAGAAATTGAATTTAAGATCTTGCATTTACAAGGCAGGCACCAGCACTACTGAGCCAATCCCCAGCCCTGTTTTGTTATTGTCTTCAGAAGTTGAAAGAGACTGACAGAAGGACATGTACTAATGCAAACAGTAACTTTTCTTTCTTTTTTTTTTTTGAACCAGGGATCAAACTAGAGACCTTGTACTTAAGAGGCAGGTGCTGGAACCATTGAGCTAAATCCCCATCCCAGCTGTAACTCTTCTTGCTGCCTGCTCCAATCTAAGCTAAAATAAAAGGTCTTTGCTCTGGTTGGTAACGAGTTTTTTTTTTGCTTTTTTGGAGACAGGGTCTTGCTTTGTAGTTCAGGCTGGCCCTGAGCTCACTATGGTGCCCAGGCAAGCTGCCGCGAACCCAGCAATCCTCTTGTCTCTACCTCCCGAGTGCTGGGATTACAGGCGTGAGCCACCACGTCCAGCATTGTGGTATGCGGTGTTGGTTGTTGGTGGGCGTGAGTCTCCACGCCCAGCATTATATGTGGTTACCGGGGGTCGAACTCAGGTCCTTGTGCTCACGAGGCAGGCGCCGGAACCACTGAGCTAACCCTCCGGCCCTTGGTAACGAGTTTTGATTGGTCTGTAACATATTTGGTAAAAGCATTTAAAAAGGAAACTATTCTTTATAAAGTTTTTCTTTTTTTCTTTTTTTGAGACAGGGTCTGGCCCTGAGCTCACTATGGAGCCCAGGCAAGCCTCAAACTCAGCAATCCTCCTGCCTCTGCTTCCCGAATGCTGGGATTACAGGCATGAACCACCAAGCCCAGCATCTTTATAAAGTTTTTATTCTTTACTGTTTAAAGAGCTTCTCTTAGAAATGATGGCAGACATGAGTAAAATCTGTTTCTAAGGATCATATGTGCTACTGTTTATAACTTGCCAAAAACATAAATTAGCCCTCTGTATTTTGAACTTGATTTCACTTTTCTCTCCAAGCTAACAGTGCCTGACCTGCATAACTCATGGGAAACAGGTGCCTATGTGAAGAAAAACTTAGTTATTTTCATTTCTTTTTCAAGAAAGGAATGTTTCTTCCTAGGGTCATTATATTTATGATTGTGCTAGAGTGTACATGTAATAACTGCATGAACCTTAGGATAGCCAGTGAATTTTTCTATCCATGTGCTTTGGTAATCACTAATTCCTAGATAAGAAAAAATACTTTCTGAATTTTCGAAGACTCATTCGTTTTTCTCCCCAGTTATTACTGTCTCCAGTGCTGAAGAGCTGCTATTCTGACTTCTGTCACCATATGTTAATTTTGCCTACTTTGAAATTTTCACAAAGATGTTATCATAAAGAATGAACATTTTGTTTCTGGGTTCTTTCAGATAGCTTTAAGCCTAAGAGATTTGCCCACGTTATTGTATGTATCAAAAACTTGTTACATTTTATTGCTGAATGGTAGCATTAGATAAATATATCATAATTTATATATCCCCTATCTTTTTTTTGAAGGAGGGTTTTGCTTTGTAGTTCAGGCTTACCCTGAGCTCATGATGTAGCCCAGGCAAGCCTTGAACTCAGCAATCCTCCTGCCTCTGCCTCCTGAGTGCTAGAATTACAGGCGTGAGCCACCATGCCCAGCATTGTGGTATGTGGTACTGATTGCTGGTGGATGTGAGTCACCACGCCTGTTATTGTTGTATGTGGTTATATGGGATTGCACCAAGGACCTTGCACTTGTAAGGCAGGTGCTGGAACCACTAAGCTAAGTCTCCCAACCTCTTTTTTTTTTTGAGACAGGGTCTCGCTTTGTAGTTCAGGCTGGCTCTGAGCTCACTATGTAGCCCAGGCAAGCCTTGAACTCAGCAATCCTCCTGTCCCTGCCTCCCGAGTGCTGGGATTACAGACGTGAGCCACCACGCCTGGCCCTGTGGTATGTGGTATTGACTGCTGGTGGGTGTGAGTCACCACACCCAGCATTGTATGTGGTTACCGGGATCGAACTCGGGGCCTTGTGCTTGTGAGGCAGGTGCCGGAACCACTGAGCTAAATCTCCGGCCCCACTCTTTTTGTTTTTTATGAAACGGGGTTTCACATTGTAGTTCAGGCTGACCCCAAACTCATTATGTAGCCCAGGCTGGCCTCAAACTCACAGCAATCGTCCTACCTCTCCTACCTGAGGGCTGGGATTACCACTGCACCCGGCACTGTGGTATGTGCTTACCAAGAATCAAATTTGGGACCTTGAGCTTGCCAGGCAGACACTGGAAGCACTGAGCTAAATATCTGGCCCAAGCCCTTCTTTTATTGATAGATACATGGGTTGTTTATAGTTTTTGTCTCTTAGGAATTGTTTCTTGTATATGTTTTAGTGATGAAGATGATTAGTTCTATTACATTTATATGCAAGAGTAGAAGGGGTGGGTTGTAGGGTAAAGTATCTTTTTAGGAGTACTAGGGACTGCCAAAAATTTTTTCCAGTACTGGGTAGTCAAATTTTTTTTCTGAAATGATTTCAACAATTTGCAACAGCAGTGTAAGAGACTTGTAGTTATGTATATCTTGTAAACAGCATTGTCAGTCTTCTTAATTTTAGCCATTCTGATAGGCATGCATTTTATTAATTTTAAATCATCTTTTACTTGACATAGGTTCATTTGCTTATTAAACTGTTTGCTAGAGTTTAAGGTAATGTAGCTTATTCATTTAATTATTATCTTAATTAAATTTACTTTTGAACATTCTATATGAAAGCTACTAAGATTTACATTTTCTATTTTTGGTTAATGTGAGAAGCAAGCAAAATTAGAACCTGACAAATCATTAAGAGAAATAAAAATTGTAGGCTTATTTTTTTTCTCTTGAGTATAAAACTCAGGAGGTTACCATAAAGACTAAACGGACAGTGGACTACTTTCTTTTTAGTACACTGAGGTCAGTCTGTTCCTCTATCCATCTGATATTTTGATTTTCAAATTGAAACTAATTTTCCTTTTTCCTACAGGCTTCCATATTTCAGGTTTAAATCAGTGTGAATGATTTCAGTTAGAAAAACTTTTATCAAGTGTTTTGAAAGCTAGAGGAGTTAGAAATGGATGAGAGAAAAGGGTCTACAAAATAATCATTCCAGGTTCTTTTCTTAAAAAATTGAGTTCTTTATTGGTACATTTTATATACACATCATAATCACACTTAATATTGAGAATTTGTGCTAGTATATGACATGACTTAATTCTCATTTTTTCTCATTCCCCTAGCCACCCTACAACCCCACTCCATCCCCATCCCCTATATACATATGCTTTTTTAACATATTTTTCTTCTCATTCTTACCCTACCCTTTCCTTTAAATACTTTTTCACAATATCTGTCATACATTCTAGAACTCATTTACATCTTCAATTTCTCATACCAGAGAAAAGAATGTATTTACACATCTGTGACCTGTTTATATCACTTAAGAGTAGGTCCTCAAGGTATGTCCATTTGAGTATAAATGACTCAAAACTTCCCATTCTTTATGGTAGGGTAATACTCCATTTTGTTAAAGAACCACATCTTCTTTATCCAGTCTCCAGTTGATGGGCGTTTGGGCTGTTTCCAAGAGTTAGCCATCACAAACTGAGCTGCTATGAACATGGGTGCACATATGTCGATATGATTCTTGTAATTCTTTCATGTATATTCTAGCAGGAGAATAGCAGGGTCAAATGGGACTTCTAATCCTAGGTTTTTGAGGAATCTCCACACAGATCTCCACAATGGTTGCACAAGTCTATAATCCTGCCAGCAGTGGAGAAGGGTTCCTTTCTCCCCACAGCCTCACCAGCATTTATTGCTGGTTAATTTAAAAAAAAAAATTTTTTTTTTTTTTAAGACAGGGTCTTACTTTGTTCAGGCTGGCCCTGAGCTCACTATGCAGCCTAGGCAAGCCTCGAACTCAGCAATCCTCCTGTCTCTGCCTCCTGAGTGCTGGGATTACAGGCGTGAGCCACCATGCCTAGCTATTGCTGGTTAATTTTGCAATAGCAGCCATTCTTTGTGTAGTGAGATGAAATCTCAGTGTTGTTTTCATCTGCATCTCTCAAATGACCAGTGATATTGAGCATTTCTTCATAGGTTTCTTGGCTGTATTTACTCATTCCAGGTTTACTTAATGCAGTGTATTAGGAGAAACTTTGTTGAGTGCAGATCTCGAGTCTGTTACCTGAAAATGTTGTCACTTGTAGCTTCTGACTTTAAGACCCAAGTGTATATACTGCCTCTTGTATAATAGCATTAAAATTATGGTATCTTTGTCATCAAGTATTTCAGTTTTAGATTTGAGAGAACATGAAAGACAGATGCTTTTCCATTTAAAGTCTGTTCAGGTAAGTTAAAATGATCATTTCTAGAATATGGGTTTATTTAGTTGTATTTATCTCATCTGTTTACACATAATATCTGACCTGCTCACATACCAGTGTTAGAACATTTAAGAAGTAAAACAGTTTTGTGGAATTTTTACAGTAATTGTTTTGGAGAATTTTTTTAAGGTGATTAACAGCTTACTTTCTTCCCTTTACTTCTATGAGACAGTTTTGCCCTTCAACTTGTCAATTTTAGTTCAGAATTTTTCACTCTCTGAATAATGTTTTATTTGATATTTAATAGGTTACATTTTTCTGTTGATACTTAAGTATACCAAAATTCTTGGTATTTTATAGTACATGTTAATCCTTTCATCAAGAAACAAGTTTAGGATGAACCATGCCTGTAGTCTTGGCATTCAGGAGGCTGAGACAGGAGGCTTACCACAGGTTTGATAAGCCTGAACTACATAATGAGACCTTGTCTCAACAACAACAACAAAGAAGCAAGCTTAAACCATATGATTTATGTTATGTTGCACAAGCAAATGGGAAGTTAGTAGAATCTTCAGCAAACCATTTTCTATCCCTAAATTAGTGTTGCGGTGTGGCTTTTGTATGATTGGGAACATTTGTTAAATTTGCACCACAAAGATTTTGTTTTCTCTTTAACAGGTTTTTTTTTTGAGATATAATTCACTTAACATATAATTAATTTGAAGTGCACAATTCAGTGGGTTTTAGTATATTCACAAAGTTGTGTAACCATCACAATTGATTTTAGAATATTTTCCTTATCTCAAAATGAAATTCCAGCTGGGTGTGGTGGCTCATGCCTGTGATCTCAGCACTCCCAGCATTTGGGAGGCAAAGGCAGGAGGATTGCCGAATTCTAGGCTTGCCTGGGCTACATGGTGAGCTCAGGGCCAGCCTGAACTACAGAGTGAGACCCTATCTCAAAAAAAAAGGAAAAGAAATTCCATATTCTTCGGCTGCACTGCCTTATCTTCCCTCCAGATTTCCAATCTTTAAAGGAAGCACTAATTTATTTTCTGGTGCCAGGAATTGAACTCAGGTCCTTTAATAGCACTAATTTATTTTCTGTCTGTACTGATTTGTCTGGGCATTCATATAAATGGAATTATAAATCATAAGTGTATTTTTTTTGTGATTAGCTTCACTTTGTATAATGTGTCCATCTGTAGAAAACTGTAATACTTTTTTCTTCTTATGGCTGAATGATGTTGTATGGATATACCACATTTTATTCATTGATCAATAATCGATGTATGGGTTTCTACCTTTATGATTATTCCAAATAATTCTATAGTCATATTAACATACAATATACATACAATATATAACATACTAGTATATAGTATTCATTAATTTTATATAATATATATGCACATATTAATAATGGCATTAAATGAACCTAGCTTTTTTTTTTTTTTTTTTGAGACAGGGTCTTGTTTTGTAGTTCAGGCTAGCTCTGAGCTCACTATGTAGCCCAGGCAAGCCTCGAACTCAGCAATCCTCCTGTCTCTGCCTCCTGAGTGCTGGGATTACAGGTGTGAGCCACTGTGGTATGTGGTGCTGATTGCTGGTTGATTGTTGGTGGGCGTGAGTCTCCACGCCCAGCATTGTATGTGGTTTCCGGGGATCGAACTCAGGATTTTGTGCTTGCGAGGCAGGCACCAGAGCCACCGAGCTAATCCTCTGGCCCTTAATTTTTTTTTTTAATTGTTATCTGTCTACCTAGTGGTATTTGTTAGAACGACTATTTTTTTCTGGAAGCTGGGATGCTCGTAGGCCTAGCTAGACTACCAAACTTAGTCTGAAGTTTGCCTAGCAGTTTCACCTTGTGATAGGGAATATTATCCATCCTTTGGTAAAGCCTAAATTAGTTTCTTAGGATTTAGAATAGGTAGTTTCTTTTTTGATGATAATTGTATTATACAGGTTAGTCTTTTTGGTAGGAGATGTATTTACTCTTTGACTACACTAAAATTCAAATGACTTTCGATTGACTTTTCTTTCTTTTCTTTTTTGCTACCAGTGATTGAGCTCATGACCTTGCACTTGCGAAGCAGGCACCACAACCACTGAGTTACATCCCCAGCCCCAGATTGCCTTTTGTAATTGAGATCTATTTTATATTATCTTTCCTCTTTCTACTGTTTTACTAGAGGAATAAGTTAACTTTTGGTATGATTTTTGCAGTTTGTCCTCACAGTTATAAACAGTTTTCTAGTTTCCTAGGTTTGCTTTTTTTTTTTTCCCTTCCCCAGTTTTTTGAGACAGAGTCTCCCATTTGTAGTTCAGGCTGGCCCTGAGCTCATTATGTAGCCCAGTCAAGCCTCAAACTCACAGCAATCCTCCTGCTTTTGCCTTCTGAGTGCTGGGATTACAAGTGTGAGCCACCATGCCTGGCACTGTGCTGGTGACTAAACTCAGGACCTTGCACTTGCCAGGCAGACGTCACAACCACTGATCTAAATCCCCAGCCCCCTAGGTTTGCTTTTTTTTGGCAGTACTCGGTATGGAACTTGGGTCCTTGTGCGTCCAAGGTTGGCGCGGTACAATTTGAGCTAAATCCCCAGCCCCTCTAGTTTGCTTTTAATAAAATTAGAGCAAATGGAATCAGTTAGACTGCTTCTAGAACCCAGTAAAATGTTCTTTGAGGGCAAGAATGTTTAAATTTTGAGAATGTGTTTCTGTTCTCTGATTTGCCTTTTCTTTCATCTTTTTATTAGCTGGTCAGTTTAGTATAGCACTTAAAATATTTCCATTACAGGGTAAACTAAGAGGCTATATACATTAATAGATTTTTATAGAACATTATTATTATTATTATTATTATTATTATTATTATTATTTTGAGACAGGGTCTTTTTGTAGTTCAGGCTGGCCCTGAATTTACTGTGTAGCCCAGGCAAGCCTCGAACTCACAGCAATCCTCCTGCCTCTGCCTTCTGAGTGCTGGGATTATAGGCGTGAGCTACCACGCCCAGCTAGAACATTAGTTTTTAAAAAATTTCTTTTGAAGATCGGGGTTAACAAACATGTTAGTTTATGATTTTAGTCATCTATACATTTAAAAATTATTTTAAATTTCTTGTCCATGTAAGTATATTGTTTATAGGGATATTTAGAAAGATCATATTCCATATCAGCCATGCTCACTCGAGGTTTATAAGTAAAGTTTTTATTCATGTAATATTTTGAGTGCCTGCTTCTCGAGCCAGGCATGTTGTGCATGCTGGGAAGCAAAGCCCCTGCTTTTGTGAAATTTCTATGCTATGCTTACAGAGATGGTGAAACAAGATAAATAAAATGTAGAATAAAAGCAGAATTCTCTGGGCTGGGATTTATTTCAGTGGTTCTGGTGTTTGCCTGGCAAGTGCAAGATCCCGAATTCAATCCCTGGTACCACATATCACAATTCTGGGCCTGGTGGCTCATGCCTGTAATTTTATCACTTGGGAGGCAGAGGCAGGATTGCTGAGTTTGAGGCTTGCCTGTGTTACATAGTGAGCTCAGGGCCAGGCTGAACTAGACAAATTGAGAACCTGTCTCAATTTAAAAAAAAAAAATTCTCTAAGAAGATTAGATTCTTTTAACCTTGTATAGGATGGTCTTTTAAAAATAATCAGTT
>PVIC010033928.1:0-19870 GCA_004025085.1 Thryonomys swinderianus | reverse complement strand
CCCCCCTAAGTCAATCTTATAAAAGAAAAGGAAAGTGAAATCACTGCAATTAGAAATGAAAAGGTAAAATAACAATAGACAACGATGAAATCCAGAAGATCATTAGTAAACCTACCAACTATGAAAAGTCAAGGACCTTGTAGATTCACTGCTAACTTCTATCAGGCTTTTGGATGACCATATCATGAACAAACCCAGTCTCATCTATAAGACCTTCAGGGAGGACATAAGGCAAATACACCTCACACCATAATGAAATTGAAAGGGCAGGAGTATCCCAAAGTCATTACTGGAATCTAGCATTACCCTGATCACAAAACAAGATAAAGATCTAACCAAATAAGAGAACTATAGGCCAATCTCTTTAATGAACACAGTTGAAAAAACCCTCAACAGATACTAGGGGGAAATGCAACAAATCATCCAAAAAATCATACATCATGACCAAGTATGTTTGATCCTAGGGATACAAGGATAGTTTTCATATACAAATCAAAATAAACATTAATTCATCCTATAAACAAAAGCGAGGACAAAAATCACTTGATCATCTCAATAGATTCAGAAAAATCCTTTGACAAAAATCTAATATCCACTTATACTAAAAATTCTGTGGAAAATAGGAATAGAAAAACCTTATTTCAACTTGATGGAAGCCATTTATGATAAACTTACTGCTGACATCATTTTAAAAGGGAAACAAAACTGAAGTTCTCTCTTTAAAGTCAAGAATAAGGGAGGGATGTCTGCATCACCATTCCTATTCAATATAGTGAAGAGGAAAACCGATTTTATAAAACACTCCATTCATGTAAAGCTCAAACTTGCCTCTTGGAAGGTGCTGAAGTAGACACCCTCACCCCCACCACTCACCCCATTTTTAACTTTGTAAACTTTGTTAGTTTAATTGCAGAGGAAATCCATGCACTGTTCTAACCAATGGAGCTTGTAGTCTGTAAACTGTACTAGCCAATGAAACGTGTAAGCTTGTAACTAACCAAATTGCTGAGCCTAACCAATGAGATGATATTAAATGTAACCCCACCCCTAACTTCAAGGATATTCTGTAATGAGGACATAAAAGCCCAACTATGGCAGAGCTGAGTGCTGGCTTCTGTGGAAGGATCCCAGGCTGGTCTGCCAGAGTCAGAATAAAGCTGTGCACTTTGCCTCTGAAATTCCTGAGTGCATCTTCTATTCACCCAGACTGACAGGGCTGAGATCTGAGCTGCAACACTTGAGCCGCTAATACTAGTTGGAGTTCTGCTGCTTCAATAGACTGCAAACATTATTAGAGCAATTGAGCAAGAGAAAGAATTAAAAAGGATATGTATAGGAAAGGAAAATATCAAATCGTTATTTGCAGAAGGTATAATTCACTACACAGAAAACAAAAAAAAAATCACCAGAACACTTAAATTTAATAACCAAATTCAGTGATGTATCAAGATACAAAATTAACACAAAAAAATCAATAGTTTCTGTACACCAATAATGAACTCACTGAGAAAGAAATTAGGAAAACAATACTATTCACAATACAATCCAAAGAAACCTAAATACTTAGAAATTAACCTAACCAAGAAATTGAAAGATGTCAACAATGAAAACTACAGCACTTTGTAAAAGGAAACTGAAGAATGGAAAGATATCCCGTTCCCAGGCAGGTAGAACTAATGTGCACAACTGATGATATCTCTAAAACTGATATGCAGATTTAACACAATTCCAATCACAATACAAACAGCATCCCTCACAGAACTAAAGGAAATCCTAAAATTCAGACAGCACCAGAACAGACTCAGGTTTAGATAACAAGAGCAAAGCAGGAGGTATCATAATCCCAGATTTCATTATACTACAAAGCTATAGCGATAAAAACAGCTTAGGGCCAGAGATTTAGTTCAGTGGGTCCCATGTCTTCCTAGCAAGCACAGGGTCCTTGGTTTGATCCCTGGTAATCACACACAACAATACCAAGCATAGTGTCTCAAGCCCACCAGCAATCAATACCACATACCACAATTCCAGATGTGGTGGCTCACGCCTGTAATCCCAGCACTTAGGAGGCAGAGACAGGAGGATTGCTGAGTTCCAGGTTTGCCTGGGATACATAGTGAGCTCAGGGCCAGCCTGAACTATAAAGTGATCCCCTGTCTCAAAAAAACAAACAAAAAAACCCCAGCAGAGTACTGGTACAAACCAATCATGTGTATCAACAGAATTGAATAGAGGACACAAAAACAACCTTACACACATTTCCGCCACCTTGTCCTTGACAAAGGGCCCAAAATATATGCTAGAGGGAAGACAGACTCTTTAACAAATAGTGCTGGGAAAACTAGCTATTCACACATAGAAGACTGGATCTAGAACTATATTGCTCACCATATACTAAATTAAAATCAAGGTGGGTTAAAGTTCTAAATATTAGAACAGAGACACAATCTGCTGGAAGGTAAAATTCTTGAAGACATAGGTGTAGATAAAGAGAACTCCAATTATAAGAAATACAGTAATATCAATAAACAGCTGGAGAATTAACCCAATGGCCATGCTTGCCTGGCAAGTTCAAGATCCTGAGTTCAATTCCAAGTGCAAAAAAAAAAAAAGAAAAAAGAATTAACAGATGGAATTATATCAAATTAGAAAGCCTCTGCACAAAGGAAACAACTAACAGAATGATGAGAGAACCTACAGAATGGGAAAAAAATTTGTGCCAGCCACTCCTCAGAGGACTAGTGTCTAAACGCATAAAGAACTCTAAAAACTTTGGCTTCCAACTCAATCTGTCATATATACATGATATATAAGAGGAAGAGAAAGAGAGAGAGAAATATTGTAATCCAATATGGACAATTAATCTAAAAGTATGCCTTAACTTAGTACAATCATCTTAGATGTTTTATTTTTTGGCATATTAGTTTAGTTTTCAATCAGCACATATGACAATTAACTTTATAAGGTCTTATAAATAAAAGAATCTGATGACAGAAAAACAATAAAATCACACCTCCCCAATATAAAAGACCAATCAAAATGGGTAAGTGAGATAAACAGATACTTCTCAGAAGTACAAGTGACTGATCAGTATGTGAAAAAATGTTCAACATTTTTGGCCATTAGAGGTATACAAATTAAAACAACACTGAGATTCCATCTTACTCTAGAAAAAATGGCTATTGTCAAGAAATTAAACAACAACAAAGGGCAAGGCTATAGGAAGAAACAAATCTTTCCACACTGTTTATGGGAACATAAAGTAATACAACTAGTATGAAATCAGTGTAGAGATTCCTCAAAAATATAAAAATGGAAATTCTATTCAACAAGCTATTCCCCTTCTAGATATCTTCCCAAAAGTGTTAAAGACATCATATTACAATGATACTTTTATGTCCATGTTTATAGAAGCTAATTCATAATAGCTAAATCTTGGAGGCAGCTTAATATATCCACCAACAGATGAATGGATAAAGAAAATGTATATTTCTACACAATACTACTCTGCCATATAGAGGGATAAACTTGAGTTATTTGTAGGAAAATGGGTGCAGCTTGAGGCCTAATGTTGTGACACACATTTTATATGTAGCATGGTTTCTCTTAAATGAGACTCCAAAACATAAAGAGCAAAACAAAAGACAAATAACAGAAAACAGGAAGATAAATGTATTGCAAATAGCGAGACCCTGTCTCAAAAAACCCAAAACAATAAAAATAGGAAAAAATATTTTTTATCATAGCAATTGTCTTTAAGAATAAATCTGGCATGCCGGGCATAGTGGCTTACGCCTGTACACCCAGCACTCGGGAGGCAGAGACAGGAGGATTGCTGAGTTCAAGGCTTGCCTGGGCTTCATAGTGAGCTCAGGGCCAGCCTGAACTGCAAAGCGAGACCCTGTCTCAAAAAAAAAAAAAAAAAAAAAGAATAAATCTGGCATCAGATGACTACTTTCACTGTTAATATTTATAATAGACTGATGAGTAAGTATGTGATAAAGTAAATACAGCACGTCAGTAACTACATCATTTAAATCATGGGTTTGCAAACTTCTAAAGTAAAGGGTTAGATACTACTTTAGGCTCTACTGGTTGAAACTACTTGGGCCTGCTATTGTGGTGCCAAAGCAGCCAGAGAAAACAAAGGCACAGGCATGGCTAATTTTCAATAAAACTTGATTTACACATAGGCAAGGAAGGAGGATTAAGGGGAAAATGGCATAAAACAAAATTTATTTTTAAAAAACTTGATTTACAAAAATAAATCAAGTAGTAGGTTTGACCCAAGGGCTCTATTTTGCCAATCCCTTATCTAAACAGATATTCACTATGTACTTCTAACACCTAGAGTTTAAAGCTTTCATAATAAAATGTTGAAAACAATATATCTAGAAATTATCTAGTTCTTTTTACATAAAGGTTTAAATATTAAAAGCTTATAAATTATCCCCAAGTGTTTTGTGTATATGTTCCTTAATACAGTCTCTGATGGTAAAAGTTAAAATCAGATTTTCCAAAGTGTCTTGGGTTTTTGTTTGTTTTAAATTTAATTTTATTGGTACATTTTATACATATATTATGATCATATTCAACAGTGAGAATATGTACATGTACATGACACATCTTGATTCTCATTTTTCCCATTCTCCTGGCTTCCCTACAACACCCACACCTCCTATGTATACATAACGTTTGTTTCCATTTTTTACTATCATTTTTTCTTTCCCTTCTTTACTTTCCCCTACCCACCCTTTCCTTTTTTTTTTTTTGAGACAGGGTCTCGCTTTGCAGTTCAGGCTGGCCCTGAGCTCACTATGTAGCCCAGGCAAACCTCAAACTCAGCAATCTTCCTGTCTCTGCCTCCCGAGTGCTGGGATTACAGGCGTGAGCCACCACGCCCGGCACTCACCCTTTCCTTTTTCCTTTTTCCTTTTTCTTATTTCACATTACCTATCACACATTTTGGCACTCATTTACACCTTTAGTTTTTCATACCAGAGAAAAGACGGTATTTACACAACTGTGTCCTATTTATTTTACTTAAGAGTATATTCTTGGGCTAGAGATTTAGTTCAGTGGTTCCAGCGTCTGCCTAACAGCACAAGGTCCCTGGTTCGATCCCGGTAACCACATACAACAATAACCAGGCATGGTGGCTCATGCCTGTCATCCCAGCACTCAGGAGGCAGAGGCAGGAGGATTGCTGAGTTCAAGGCTTGCCTGAGCTAGATAGTGAGCTCCAGGCCAGCATGAATTACAAAGCGAGAGACCGTGGCTAAAAAAAAAAAAAAAAAGAGTATATTCTCAAGGTATATCCATTTGAGTATAAATGACTCATTTATCATTCCTTATAACTGAGTAGTACTCCATTATATATATATATATTTTTTTTTTTTAAAAACATAACTTCTTTATCCAGTCTTCTGTTTATGGGCATTTAGGCTGTTTCCAAGATTTAGGTATTACAAACTGTGCTTCTATAAATATGGGTGCATATATGTTGCTGTGGTATGATTCTTTTAATACTTTTATGTATATGCCTAGCAGGGGAACAGCAGAATCAAATGGGATCTCTAGTCATAGGGGGTTTTTTTTGTACATTTTACTGGTACATCATATATACACATCACAATTACACTGCATATTGAGAATTTGTACCAGTATATGACACAACTTAAGCCTCATTTTTCCCCCTCCGCTACCTCCCCTACCTCCCCCACCCCTACATACACAAACATTGTTTCCTTTTTTAACATCAATTTTTTTTCTTTCTTCATTATTATTAAGCCCCTTTACCCTTTGAATATTTACTCTTTCACAATATCAATCATACATTCTAGAACACATTTATAACTTCAGTTTCTCTCTCATATCAGGGAAAATATATGATATTTGCACATCTGTGACCTATTTATTTCACTTATGAGTATGTCCTGAAGATATGTCTATTTGAGTATAAATGACTCAATTCTCTCATTCTTTATAGCAGAATAACACTCCATTTTATTATAAACAACCACATCTTCTTTATCCAGTCTAGAGTTGATGGGCATTTGGGTAGTTTCCAAGATTTAGCTATCACAAACTGAGCTGCTATAAACATGGGTGCACATATGTCACTGTCATAGGAATCTTGTAATTCTTTTGTGTCTATCCCCAGCAGGGGAATACCAGGGTCAAATGGAGCCACTAATCCTATTTTTGAGGAATCTCTACACTGATCTCCATAATGGTTATTCTAGTTCTACATTCCCACCAAGTGTGGAGAAGGGTTCCTTTTTCTCCACAACCTCGCCAGCATTTGTTGTTGGCTAATTTTGAGATAGCCGCCATTCTTTGTGGAGTGAGATGAAACCTGAGTTGTTTTCATCTGCATCTCTTGAATGGCCAGTGGTGTTAAGCATTTCTTCATGTACTTCTTAGCTGCTTTTACTTGTTCCTCTGAAAAGTGTTCATTTTGGATGTCCTGTTTGTTTGTTTGTTTGTTTGTTTGTTTGTTTGTTTGTTTTGAGACAGGGTCTCACTTTGCAGTTCAGGTTGTCCCTGAGCTCACTATGTAGCTCAGGCAAGCCTCAAACTCAGCAATCCTCCTGCCTCTGCCCCTGCCTTGCTGGGATTGCAGGCATGAGCCACCACACCCAGAACTGTGGTATGTGGTTACTGGGGATCGAGCCAGGACCTTGTGCTTGCTAGGCAGGCACCAAAACCATTGAGCTAAATCTCTGGCCCTCTTGTATTTTTTTCAAATCAGGGACCTTGGGCAGGTACCGGAACCACAGAGCTCTTTTGTATTTTTTTAATTAAATTTATTGGTACATTTTAAGTATACTTTATTTTCACATTCATCATTGAGAATTTGTCCCTGTACATGATGTATCTTAATCCAAAGTGTCCTTTAATTTGGACATTAAAATCATCCTGATCTAGAACTACTGATTCAAAACTAGCTAGACTTTGTTAATAATTAAAATTTCCTCTCTGCTTTTCTCAACCTAGACTACAGTCACTTAATTATCACCTTTCCATTCCTGTCAAGAAAGGAGAGGCAGATGTTTTTATGGCACTATTATGTATGTATATATTCTTTTCTCCAAGGATTTTTTAAAATGTTCCATTATTTAAATCTGACATTATCTAAAGTTAACAGCAGTGATTTTCAAATTATGTTATTTCCCTTTGAATAATTCTACTTACAAAATACTTAATATAATTTGACACATTTTCACTTCTTTCACAATGTGGAGTTTTTAAACTGTTTTTTAAGGAAGTGGTGATGCTGATTACTTTAAAAAGTAAAAGAGAATCTAAATTTGTATGTGTTTAGCTTATCAGCTGTGCTAGATTGAACAAGATGACAACTAGGCCATAAGAAACCCTAAACAAGAAGATGATAAGGCTACATAATATCCTTTAGCACCTGCATCCCTTTCTTAAATTGAAGCAGAAAAAAAATTCTCTTTTATTATGACTGTTTAACCCATAAACTAGATGTTAGAAGGAAATTATTTCTTTGTTTAAAATGTTTTTCTTTAGGCCTACAAAATTATATAAAACCTTAGCTCGAACAATTTTTCATTAAAAAAATGGGAAAGCAGGAAGAAAACAGCCTATTTTGTAGGGTCATTTCAGTCACAGTAGTGTTTCTGTTGCAACCCCCAGTCCTCTTGGTTGCTGAAGGCTGCCCGAGCTGAGGTTATCCACTCAGCTCCTGCTCCTCTGCTCTTGGTGTAAGACCCAGAAAATATTCCCTGGAGTTTCTGGCTCTCCTTGCTCTGTAGTCATCTTCTCTAAGCAACCACAGGCCTTACTTGGAGAAGGAGTCACTATTTCAAATGAACAAACTAGAACTGGGAAAGATTAGATTATTACACTGCCTCCCTGCCAGCTTGGTGAATCCCCACATCTCCACTCCTCTGTCTGTCTCATCACCACCATTTTCTGGCAGTACAACCACTTGCAAATCACCACTTTAACTACAAACTTTGAAGTCTTATAAATTAGAGTGCAGCCTTTGAAACTGTCATACTAGTTATACAATGTTTGGTCAAGTTATTAAACCTTCTGAAGTAGGTTATTAATGGCTCCAGAGATCTGGGTCTAGGTCTGAACCCCTGTGAATGTTGTCTTATACAGCAGGTTTTACAAGTATATTAAAGATTTTGAAATTAAGAAGTTGTCCTGATCAAGCCAAGCACTAAATGTCAAGACAAATGTCTTAAAAAGAAACAGGAGAACAGACTACACAGAGCAAAAACAACCTGAAGATGATGGCAGAAACTGGAGTGATATGAACACAAACAGAAGAATGCAACAGCCACCAGAAACTGGAAGAAGCAGAGTGGATATACTTCTCAAGAACCTTGAAAAGAAACCAGCCCTCCTGAAACCTTGACTTCTGGTCTGTCTCGAGAACTATGAAAGAACTTGCTTTAAGCCACCAGGTTTGTAGTAATTTTTGCAATAGCCAAGGGAAACTAATATGCCTGCTAAGCCTCAGCTTTCTCATCTGTTAAACAGAGATATGACTTTCTGGTTTTTGCAATAACAAAAATAAATACAACATTTTAGTTCAATGTCTGGCAGATAGTAGGAATGCAGGATATAGCAGCAGCTGCTCCATTATAATTATCTTCATTTTTTAAAAATTTTAAATAAATTGAGTTTATTGGTACATTTTAAGAATACATTATGATCACATTTATCATTGAGAATTTGTACCTATACATGATATATCTTGATTCTTTAAAAGCATAGGTAGCTTATCCTAAACCCAGTACTATTTTAAGAAACAAATCAAATACTCTGGTATTATCTTTATATAATATATACCTGCTAATATATTAACAATTTATATCAGAATTGTCTTTCATCAAAAAAGCTGTCTTGATGTTATCAAGAATAGTCATGCCAACAGTTAAATAAACCTTATAATTTTCCAACTATTTTATCATGCATTTTACCATAAATTATGTTTAAAATGGAAAAATAAACATTTCTAGCTGTTCTGGACAGGCGATCTAAACTGTTGAACTGCTGAATTCTAGAAAAACTACACATCTTTTAAGTGTGCTAATATTTGTTTGTACCAATGTCAATTTCTGCTTAATCAGTAGTTGAAAATTCACTGAGATATAGTTAAGGAAGAGTGGAAGTTTCATATAATGGAAAGATTGCCTCCCCAAATACAGAAATGTAGCACGTAGGGGAGTAATTGTTCGCTTATTGAGTGAATATTAAGGTACTATGCTGTGTATCGGAGAGTGTAAGGGTGAAAAAAAAGCCACTACCTTGGAGGACCACACAGGAAATTGAAAGGCGTGTAGATATATAGATGGGTTAAAATTCAGAATGATAATAGTGAAGCTAGCAATTAGCAAGGATGTAGCTTATCTCAAATGCTGTAGGGCATTAGCAAAGTTAACTCATCCAAGGTCACATAGTTTAAGAACAAGAGCACAGGGAGGAGTGAGCATGGTTGAGCCAGGGCTACTGCAGCCAAATGACCTCAGGCCTGAGACAGTCTTGCTCCCTTTTAGGTGCTTTTCTGTTCATCTCAAAACAATTCTGAACTGAGAATTTGCCAGGGTGTCACTATGTAGTTCAGGCTGGTCGTGAACTGTGTAGTCTATGCTGGACTCAAACTTCAGCTATCTCCCCGCCTCAGCCTCTGGAGTGCTGGGATTGCAAATGTGTGCCTCCACACCCTGCCTCTAAATTTTGTATTTGAGACAGGGTCTCACCAAGTTTCCCAGACTGGATTTGAGGGCATGTTTGGAGGTTCTACCAGGGGACCACAGCTACTTGTATAACCCTGGTCAAAGAAACAGTCCTCCTGTCTCGGGGATGGTTGTTCTCTCCCACTCAGCACACAGCCTCAGGAGGGACACACATGGAGTGGTGAAGGAGGAAGGGGACACCCCCTCCCAGCCAGCCAGATCTGAATCAGCCCTAGTGATCAGTGAGGTGACAGATGGCCCAGCCAGAGGGCCCTCACATCCCCCAGACTACATTTGAACTGTTGATCTTCCTGCCTCGGCCTCCTGAGTAGCCGGGATTACAGGTATTTCTGTGTTGTCTTCTAGACTAGTAGTTCTTTTATCTACCCATTTTCCCAGCTTTAAAACATGCATATTTTTCTACACATTACCTCTGTTGTTTGGAGTGGAAAAGACCGTTTTCCTTGGTTTCACCTCTCAGCTTCAACACAAAGAAGTCTTAGAATCCAGTTTGTGACTTCTCTAGGAAGAAAAAGCAACTGTCATGTGTCTTCTGCTACAGTTTGCTTAACTACAAAGAACTTATTTTTCAAGCTGAAGGCATATGTTTAGTTTTAAACACATGTATAGTCATGACATTTGTGAATTTTTCACTTTGTTCCAAACATAAAGAGCACATAAACAGCAACAGCAGATGACTTCAAGGCTTCTTAAAAATGTTTTGCAGTTTCAGCCACTATTATGAGAAGCACAGCTGACACTATGGCAATAACTTACATATGGTCATTTGAAATGCAGGAGATGTTAAAACGATACATACCTCTTGAAATCCTGGCTCATCTGACAGCGGTTTACTGCAAAAGAACAAAGATCCACTTTTCTAATTAGATTGTTGATATTATAAAGAAGCATAAAGATAAGACATTAAGGTTTATTTCATATATGAATAAACCATTAGTTTCTATACAGATACACATTTTTACACATGCACACTGACATTGTTGGCTTTTTACACATTAAACCCAGACTTTTGGACAAAAGAGTTTTTTTTCACCCCCAGAGAAGGAAGATGACTTCTTTTTCAGAAGTCTTTTAATAAATTTAATATTTAGCTTTTCTAATTCTTCTAAGGAAAAACCAGCTAGTACAGCAACTAAGTTTTTCATGAGATTTTGCTTTTCATGTTGCAAAGGCTGGCAGAAAAGGGCTATAAATGGTTCAGTTCAGAGGATGTGTTGGACCCTGTTATATTACTTGCCTTCAACTCTGGACATAGAGATGTGGAGAACAAAATGAGAAAAGTTTCTATATACTTTTCTTCTAAGAAAAAGGAGCATGTCTTATGTTTTGACATTTTCTATTATACAGCTGCATTTGTTTATGAATTAATTTTTCCTTTGATCCAGGAGGGGTGCTTAGTATTTATTTTTCTAGGCAATAGGTGTAATGTTAGGCTGACAAGGCACAGACTCAGGGGAATATCCCTAGTTAGAGCCAAACTTTCCCATTAACAAATGAGCCTCAGAAGTAATATTCCAAATTCAGTGGTTGATCATTATAGATTTAGAAGACATTCAGGATCTGAAAAGAATCTCAAATAAGAAAAATAACTCCAATAAGAACTACAGGTTTACTTTATTTTCCCTTCACAATAAACCCTGTATGGTGAACACTATCCTTCCAGATCAACAGAGGACCATTGTGTGAGATCTCAGCCCTTTGCATAAGAAAAGTGAAACGTTTATTTTTTATTGTGTGTGAGTAGAGGAATAATTTTAAATTTATTAGACCATTTCTCTACTGGAATAGCTGCCTAGGGCTATAAGTGTTGCAGTACAGAGGAATTTCTATAGATTTACCAAAATTCAGAGTGATAGAAATAACCAAAACTGGGAAACACTGAACATTCTACACCTGATCTTAGCCAAAAGGCCGAGAAGCGATCACACTGAACATTCTAATGATTAGTTAGACCTTGCACATCTTAAAGAATTCAAATGCTGAAGATGATAGATAAGGAAATATTTCTATTTCCCAATTCATTTTCCCAGATGGTATAACTTGATATTTAAACCTGCAAAACTTTTAAAAAGGATTATTTTACATATAAAATGGTATTTTAAATCCTAAATAAAATATTGAAAATTCTAAAGCAACACTATATTTTTAGAAGCAACTTAATTTGTAATTCAAGTAATGTAATTCACTGTTGACAAACTAAAAATATAAAATACATAGGATAATTTCATTAGATACATCAAAAGCCACTGACATAACCCAACATCCATACCTGCTGAACTTTTGAAAAACCTAGGAATAGAATGGAACTTCCTCAATACAATAAAATATGTATAAAACCTAGAATTAAAAAGCTTAATGATAAGAAAATCACAATGATAAATGGAAATCAGAGCTGAAATTTTAAAAACAATTCTACTCACAACTATAATCAACAAATTAAAAAAAAAAACAGATCTGAGGCCAGGGATTTAACTCAGTTCAGCACTTGGCTTGCAAGTGCAATGTCCCAGGTTCAATCCCTGGTACCACACCACAGTGCTGGGCATGGTGGCTCACGCCTGTGATCCCAGCACTCGGGAGGCAAAGGCAGGAGGCTTGCTATGAGTTTGAAGCTAGCCTGAAACATATAGTGAGTTCAGGGCTAGCCTGAACTACAAGACCCTGTGTCAAACACAAACATAAAAACAGATCTGATAAAAGATGTGGAGGACTTATAATCTTATAGCTACAAAATACTGAAAAAAATTAAAGAACTAAATACATGGAGAGACATACCATGTTGTTGCAGCTGGATGACTGTCTTGTTAAAATGGGAATGAAAATTATCCCCAACCAAGTCTATTAAATGCATTACAATCCCAGCAAATTTTTTAGTATTTTATTTTTATTAGAAATTAACAAAGTAATATTTTCAGCAACTTGTTTTAAAAATTGATAAGTTAATGTCAAAATATATATAGAAACAAAAAGAACATAAACTAGCCAAAGTAACTTTGAAAAAAATCAGTGTTGGACAACTTAATGTTTACTGATTTCAAGACTTAACAAAGAGCCACATTAATCAGACAGTATAGAACTGTTTTAAATTATTTAGTGGAAAGTCTTAGTGGAGGGTGAGGTACATACATAGAGGTACAAATGATTTTGACAGTGGTCAACTGGCAGTACTGGGGATTGAATGCAGGGTATTCCATATGCTATGATACTAGGAAAGTGTTGTACCACTGAGTTACATCCTCATCCTCCCCCTAAAATTCTTAAAGTACAGTCTGTCCCATGAATGGTCCTGGAAAACTTGAACATCTCTATGCAAAAGGTAACAACTTTGATCCAGACCTTGCACCTCAAACAGAGCTCAATTCAAAATGGATCATAAACCTAAATGTAAACTTGAAAATAGAAAACAGAATACTTTTTAAACTTGATTTAGGCAAAGATTTTTTTTTCTTTGAGACAGAGTCACTTTTTGTAGCTCAGTCTGGCCCTGAGCTCACTATGTACCCCAAGCCAGCCTCAAACTCACAGCAATCCTCCTGCCTCTGCCTCCCAAATGCTGGGATTACAGGCATGAGCCACCACACCCGGCATTGTGCTGTATGGTACTGATTGCTTGTGGGTGTGAGTCACCCTGGCATTGTGGTATGTGCTTACTGGGGAGTGAACTAGGGATTTTGGCCTTGCAAGTCAGGCTCTAGAACCACTGAGCTAAATCCCCAACCCTATGCAAAGATTCACTGAATAAAAGACAATCAAAGTCCATAAAACAAAAGACTAATTGTATTTTTGTTCTACCAAAGACATTGTTAAGAAATAAAAACAATGGCAGGCAGAGCAATCCCAGCTATTTGGGAGGTTGACACAGGAAGATTGTGGTTTTGAGCCTAAAACAGGATAAATACTGAGATTTTTTTTCAGAAAGAAGAAAGGAGGAAGGGATTAAAAAGAAGGAAGCAAAGAAAGAAGAAAGGAAGGAAGCAGACACAAGTCACATACACTTCAGGGGGTGGTATCTGCACTGCATTTATCTGACAGAAGACATTCCCAGAATACACAAAGAGTTGGCAAAACTTGACAATAAGAAAACATGTCAAGGGCTGGAGATTTATTTAGCTCAGTGGTTCCACCACCTGCCTAGCAAACTCAGGGTCCATGGTTCGATCCCAGTAACCACATACAATGATATGATATTGGGCATGTTGACTCATGCCCACCAGCAATCAGCACCCCACCCCACAGTGCTGGGTGTGGTAGCTCACACCTGTTATCCCAACACTCAGGAGGCAGAGGCAGGAGGATTACTGAGTTCAAGTCTTACCGAAGTTACATAGTGAGCTCAGGGCCAGCCTAAAATACAAAACGAGATCCTGTCTCAAAAAAATGAGTCAATTTTTTTAAATCAGCAAAAATATTTGAACAGACATTACACCAAAGAAAATATCTGGATGGCAAACAAGTATATAAGATGCTCAACATCACTCGGCATTATGGAAGAGCAAGTTAGAACCACAATGAAATACTACTATTTGTCGATTGGAATAGTTGAAACCAAAGACTTAACACACCAAGAATTGGCAAGGCTGAGAAGAAACTGGAACTTGGGTACAATGCTAAGATAATGGATAAATGCTATCATTTTTGGAAAATAATTTGACAGTTTCTGTAAAACAATCTTTTCAGTTTTCCTATGATAGTTTTGTCTGTTCTAGAACTTTATACAAAGGTACCACTTTGTGCAAAACTTCCTTCAGTCAACATGGGGGTTTTTTTATTGGTTTGGGTTTTTTGGATTTTTTTTTTTTTTGAGACAGCGTCTCACTTTGTAGTTCAGGCTGGCCCTGAGCTCACTATGTAGCTCAGGCAAGCCCCAAACTCACAGCAACCCTCTTGCCTCTGCCTCCCTAGTGCTGGGATTACAGGCGTGAGCCATGCCCCACACTGTGATGTGTAGTACTGATTGCTGAGATTCTGGGTATGAGTCACCACACCCAGCACTGTGGTATGTGGTACTGGGGATCGAACTGGGGACCTTGCACTTGCAAGGCAGACACCAGAACCACTAAGCAAAATCCCCAGCCTCCAGTCAACATGTTTTAAAAATTTACCTGCACTGTTATATGTATTAGTAGGCCATTCCTTTTCATTGCTGAACAATATTCAATGATATGCATAAAACATAACTTTTTATCCAGTCTGTTACCTAGGCTGTCTTGTTTGGGCCTTGTATGAATAAAGCTATGGATATCTTGTATTTTCATTTCTCCTAGGTAAAGCCTAGATGTATAATTTACTATCATAAAATACTTCACCCTCCCAGTGTAGTTATACTACTTTTCATTCTTACCAACAAACTATGAAATTTCCAGTTTGGGGTGAAGTGAAGGTGAGAAATGACTAAGCACAATCATGAGCAACTTTCTCAAGTGCTGAAATACTGTATGTCTTTATATGGGTTTGGATTAAACACATGCACATACTCATCAAAACTCAGCAAATGTACACTACAGTTTGTGCACCTCAGTGTATACAAACTTGATTTCATAAGAAAAAAAACAATGAATGTGTATAGCACATAAACACTGAATGTAAATTAATTATATGCTTTCTAAAATATCTACAATGAATTATATTGATATTTATACCAGATGCAATTAAAAGTTACAGTGAATTCTTTTTCAAATATATTACAGCAAAAGATACATTGTCATTAATCCTTGGTTTGAACACACTCACCCCATCATTTTTAGCACTTTCTCAAGCAGTTCTGAAAGTCCTTCTACTTGTGCTGTTATGTCTATCTCAGGTCCCAAATAGTTCCAAACCAGTTACCTTTCACGGTCAATTTGACTTTGGGGAAGAGCTAGAAATCACAAGTGCCAGAGCCAGTGAAAAGTGCATGATTCTATACCATGTTTTTAAGAGCTTGCCTTTTCACTGGATGGCATTTAGAAGCAGCATGCACTGTATTTTTTTAAAATCATACCTCATAAAGACACTCATGAAAAGGAACATCCAGAACTGTTTCAGAAGGAAGCAAAAATGATCAGATAAAAATGTTTGAAGCCAGGGAAAGTATTTTGAATGTTTTGTTTTGTTTTGTTTTGTTTTGTTTTTGAGACAGGGTCTCATTTTGTAGTTCAGGCTGACCCTGAACTCACTATGTAGCCCAGACTAGCCTTGAACTCACAGCAATACTCCTGCCTCTGCCTCCTGAGTGCTGGGATTACAGGCATGAGCCACCACGCCTAGCATTGTGGTGTGTGGTACCAGGGATTGAATTTGGGATTTTGCAGTTGTGAGACAGATGCTGGAACCACTTGGCTAAATCCCTGGCCCCTTGAATGTGTCTTTTATTGTAATACCTTTTTAAAATTTAAACATTCACCATACATTTTAATCACAACTTCTAATTTACTTTGTAACATAAAAAGTAATAAAAGATAAAATATACTGAGGTCGCAGACCCTGGGCTCCATTACCAGCGCAGAGGATTGCGGGCCACCAGCAGGTCCCCACCCCACCCGGAGCTGCATCCACAGGACTCAGGTCCCAGACCCTGGGCGCCATTACCATGCAGAGGACTGCAGTCTGCCAGCCAGCCCCCACTCCACCCCTGAGCTGCGTTGTGATGACACAGGCCAGAGAGGAGCCTGGAGCCATTCCCTGCATCCCTCCACACCAGAGCCATGCTGAGAGACCAGGCAAGATAAAAAAACAAGGGAATCTAACTTCTGTTTTGCCATCTACTCCTAGATCCCTCTATTCACCTCTTGTCTCCACACCCTCTCCTATCTTCCTGTCAGAACCAATACCCAGAAGTAAAAGACTCTTAGGCTGCCCTATCTCTTCTCCTGTACTATTATAAGAAGGTGTGCAAAGTCTTCAGTAGTCTTACAGCATACAGTTGGTACTGTTTTATATGCCCTTTTATCCTCTGTTATCCTCTGTTTTATCCTCTGTTATAACTGGCATATATGAGGCTCTCAAGTCTAGGTGATCTTTATAAATTTGCTAAGCCTATTTCATTTTCCTTCTGTCTTGCTACCTCCCTGATTCCCCAGTGACCTTTTATTCCCAAAGTGTTCTGGGGCTACATTTACGATCTACATGTTATATACACATTGCTGATTAATTCTACATTTTGACATATGGACATAGAGGTAACTCATCAGCTCAAAGTCTTCAGAATAGAAATTAACAAAAGTTTTCATTTTGTTTACTGTGTTTAATACTGATATTGGCACTGATTGTATTATGGTAACAAAGATGATGTGATTGTTCTGTTCAAATACCTCCCATGATGTGTCAGAACTGAGAACTCTCAAGGGCCATCACAGATTCAAGGAGGACACCCCAGGAAGGTGCCATTTCCAAAGGGCCCCAGATAATAGAAAGAAAGAGACCTGCAACAAACACTGCCATGTTATCAGGCAAAGAATCAAACAAATAGCATTACGACCAACAAAAGAGTAGAAATGAGAAAATATACAAAAACCAGACACCAAGATCATCACCAGAGGGAAATTCAGAGAAAAGGAAAATAGGGCAAACTGAAACTCAAACACCAGGACTCTCTGAGATGGTAACTAAAACAGATCTAGTAAAATGGAAATCAGAACTCACCTCTGAGATCAAAACAGAGATACTGTCCAGAGTGAAAGACATCATTAAAGAAGAGATCAGAGAGATGATAGAATCCAAGATAGCAGAAGCAATGGAATCTTTTAAACAGCTTCAAGCAGAGCTCCAGGTGATGATGAAGGAGAACAAAAGCTTGCGAAGTAGAATGAGTGAAGCAGAGAACTGAATCTCAGACCTAGAGGACAGCATAGCAGCCAACGAGCAGGAAGGACATAATCTATGGAAAAGGGCAAGAGACCATGAGAAATCAATCCAACAGCTTCTAGATGACTCAAAGAAAAATAACATAAGACTGATTGGAGTCATTGAGGAAGCAGGAGGCAATGCAAAAGACATTAAAAAATGGTGTCAGATTTAATGGCAGAAAAGGTCACAGGAAAAGAAATGGAGATACACATAAAAGAGGCCTATAGGATTCCAAAAAGCCATGACATAAAAATATCTACACCTAGACATATAATTATCAAGGTTCCACATACACAAGAATGAAATACTGAAAGCAGTGAGAGAAAGAAAGAAAATCGCCTACAAAGGGAAGCCCATTAGGATCACAGCAGACTTTTCAACACAAACACTCAATGCAAGGAGAGCATGGAGGGAAGTATTTCAGGCATTGCAGGAAAACAACCTCCAGCCGAGACTGTTGTATCCTGCAAAACTATCTTTCAGAATAGGAGGGGAAATAAGATACTTCCATGATAAAGAACACCTGAAAAACTTCACAAATACAAAACCTGCACTCCAAAACATTCTAAAGAACATCATGGAAAAAAAAAAAAAACAGAAAATTCCATACCCATGATACCCAGGAGAGCGAACTCACTAGGGCAAACAACAAACTAAACAGAAAAGAGGAAAAGCAAAGAAGAAAAGAGCCAAGGACAGGGAAACATGGCAGCTCTGAATATGTCCATATCAGTCATAACCATTAACGTCAATGGACTCAATGGGCCAATTAAAAGACACAGACTAGAAGATTGGATCAAGAAGCAAGATCCTACAATCTGCTGCATACAGAAAACACACCTAATTCAGAAGGAAACCCATAGATTAAAAATAAAAGATTGGAAAACAATCCTCCACACCACAGGAAACAGCAAAAAAGCAGGAGTGGCTATCTTGTTTGCAGATAAAATAGATTTCAAACCCAAACTGATTAAAAGAGATAAAGAAGGTCACTATATTCTCATACAGGGAACTATCCAAGAGAAAGAAATAACAATCATAAATATTTATGCTCCAAATTCTAATGCACCCAACTACATAACACAAACATTACTGGACATGAAAAGTCAGTTAAACACGAAAACAATAGTAGTACGGGACTTTAATACTCCACTATCACAAATTGACATATCAACTAGACAAAGAATCAGTAAGGAAATACTTGAGCTAAATCAAACTTTTGAGCAAATGGGCTTATTAGATGCCTACAGAATTTTTTACTCTACAAAGCAAGAATATACCTTCTTCTCAGCTGCTCATGGATCATTCTCCAAAATAGATCACATTCTAGTTCATAGAACCGGCTTAAGTAAATGCAAAGGAATTGAAGTTATCCCCTGTATACTATCAGACCACAGTGCCCTGAAACTGGAGCTGAATAGCAAAAGAAATTCCAAGATCCTTACAAACACATGGAAATTGAACAACACTCTGTTAACCAACCAATGGGCCACAAAAGAAATTAAAGAAGAAATTAAACAGTTCCTACAACTAAACAACAACCCCAGCACCACATACAGGAATTTATGGGATACAATGAAAGCAGTTCTGCGAGGCAAATTCATAGTAGTGAATGCCT
Organism: Thryonomys swinderianus; assembly: GCA_004025085.1. Taxonomy (NCBI): domain Eukaryota; kingdom Metazoa; phylum Chordata; class Mammalia; order Rodentia; family Thryonomyidae; genus Thryonomys; species Thryonomys swinderianus. The sequence continues at coordinate 688 of PVIC010033928.1, read as the reverse complement.
ACACTCGGGAAATAGAGCAAACTGAAATAATCTAATGATGAACCTCAGACACTTAGAAAAAGAGGAGCAAAACAAACCCAAAGCACATACTAGAGAGGAAATTATAAGGATCAGAGCAGAAATTAATGCAGTGGAGACAAAGAGAACAATACAAAGAATCAATGAATCAAAGAGCTGGTTCTTTGAAAGGATAAATAAGATCGACAGACCCTGAGCCAACCTTATCAAACAAAGGAAGGAAAAGGCTCAAATCCATGCTATAAGGAATGAAAATGGGGAAATCAGCACAGACCCAGAAGAAGTCCAAAAGGATCATAAACATGTACTTTGAAAATCTGTACTCCAAGAAGATGGAAAATCTAGAAGAAATGGATAGATTCCTAGATACATATGAACTTCCAAAGCTGAACGAAGAGGATATAAAAATGTTAAACAACCTGATATCAATCTGGGAAATTGAAAATGTAATAAAAAACCTACCAACAAAGAAAAGCCCTGGTCTTGACGGCTTCACTGCTGAATTCTACAAAACTTTTAAAGAAGAGTTAATACCAGTACTTCTCAATCTCTTTAATGAAATCAAAAGAGAAGCAGTACTCCCCAAATCATTCCTTGAAGCAACCATCACCTTGATTCCAAAGGCAGGGAAAGATCCCACCAAAAAAGAAAACTACAGGCCAATCTCTCT
>PVIC010033927.1:0-19884 GCA_004025085.1 Thryonomys swinderianus | reverse complement strand
CTTAATGACAGTTCTTAATTGAAGTAGAAGTAATATCAGACTGAAAAGCTATTCAGAAGTAGAAATACCGTCCTAGAAATACTTTGTGTTCTATATAATGTTACTCATTTAATATTCACCTTTGAATGTTGAAATTCTTTCCAGTTCATTAAGTACATTCTATCATCACATAGAAGACGTATTTTTATCAGCAGTTCATGGAGATCTATGATTTCGTATTTTTAGGTTATTGAGCAAGTTATGTGCAAGGTGTCAGAATGCGATTTTCCTTGCTTCAATTCAGTGACTGTCAGGCCACCAAAAGGAGGGAAAATATGAGGAAAAATTGTATCAAAAAACTTACAGCACTGTTGTCTGTTATGTTTTAGTCTAATTAAACTTCCTGCAAATATCTGATCTCTGGAATTATAAAATAAATTTGCTACTGAACTAATGGAATACTAACATACAGGCTGATGAGTCTGTGACACATTTCAGAGCAGGCTGTGATAGAGGCCAACAAGCCCTGCATGTGAGGAGAACTTTCCATTGTCCAGACAAAAGCCTCACAGAGAAGTGAGCTGGCAAGAGAACTCTCATGGTGCCTATCCAGTCACTTCATCTGTAGGGGCAAGGAGGTCTCAGCAGGAAGAGGCAGACATGACTTCTGTTAAGGCAGGAATTTCAAATGGCCATGTACATTCATCTGTGTCAAGGGAATGTAGAAGAGCGGGGCCCAGACAGTTAAAATCCAAATCCTGATGGTTCCTTTTTTTTTTTTTTTTTTTTTTTTTTTTTTTTTTTTTTTTTTTTTTTTTTTTTTTTTTGCTTTTTTGAGACAGGGTCTCGCTTTGTAGTTCAGGCTGGCCCTGAGCTCACTATGGTGCCCAGGCAAGCCGCTGCGAACTCAGCAATCCCCCTGTCTCTGCTGGAACCACTGAGCTAACCCTCTGGCCCCTGATGGTTCCTTTTTGAGGAAGACTTGTTACTTTAACTCTTGTTCTCTTTCAGGTAAATCTTTCTTGTTTTCCTAACTCGTAGAGAAGTGTTCCTTTTTTTCCACAGCCTTGCCAGCATTTGTTGCTGGCTAATTTTGAAATAGCAGCAATCCTTTGTGGAGTGAGATGAAATCTCAGTATTGTTTTCATCTGCATCTCTCGAATGGCCAGTGACATTGAGCATTTCTTCATATGTTTCTTGGCTGCTTTTACATCTTCCTCTGAAAAGTGTCTGTTCATTTCAGATGCCCATTTTTGAACTGGGTTTTTAACTGGGGGGAAGCTGATTTTTTTAAACTCTTTATATATTCTATATAGTAGCCTTTTGTCTGAGAAGCAGCTGGTAAAGATGTTTTCCCATATTGTTGGTTGTCTTTTGGCTCTGCTGGTGGTTTCTTTTGCTCTGCAGAAAGAAGGTTTTTAATAAAATGAAGTACTGTTTGTTGATTTCTTCTGCTAGTTCTCATACTTTAGAGATTATTAATGCTAATCTTTTCAGCAACCATGTTCTCACTTTTGCTCCAAACTTGAAGGTGCTTCCTTTTTGGTGAAATTTCAAATTTTTTAGACCATGAGCTCTACCATTTGTTTCTGATTCCCACTGTACATCTGACTAAAAGCAGTCAGCAATATTCACCATGCTGAATGTTGGGCTGCCTTGAACTTTCTCCTCCAAATTCTTTTGCCTGAAACTTGTAATCTCAGTCTCTCAAAAAAGTGTCAAGACATGGGCAAAATATAGATAAATTTTTTTGGTCAGAGAATAACACACATGGCCTCTAGTCCAAATGCCAGTGGAGTCTTTGTTCTCAACTAACACGTCTTGAGTCTGGGCTTTAGTGTTTGCATTGTTCTTAGCATTATGGTCTTCTGAGCTCTGCCCTGACTGGCCCATCAAGCTTAGCTTTCAGCAGGGCTTCTCTAACTGGCATCTCCAAACCTTTTCAAACCCCTCTTGTAAATCACTACCAAAAGCTGTGGCTATATATCAGGTGTAGCTACAGCAATGATCTAACATCTCTGGTACCAGAATCTCTGTTACTTCCTTATGATTGGGACAAAAGGCCCGGCATCCTCAATTTAAAGAAGGATAGATGTATTTTGGCTCACAGTTTTGCTCTTTCATTGGCTGGCTCTAAGGCAGGTGCTGGATAACAGAGGGAAAAGATGTTCAGCCCAGGGGAGCTACAAGTATACAGTAAAGGAAGGATGGAAGAAGGAAGATATACCCAATCACACACCACCCCCCCCCAAGTTACGTACTTCTTTTTTTTTTTTTTTTTGCTTTTTGGAGACAGGGTCTCGCTTTGTAGTTCAGGCTGGCCCTGAGCTCACTATGGTGCCCAGGCAAGCCGCCGCGAACTCAGCAATCCTCTTGTCTCTGCCTCCCGAGTGCTGGGATTACAGGCGTGAGCCACCACGCCCGGCATTGTGGCAGGCGGTGTTGATTGCTGGTGGGCGTGAGTCTCCATGCCCAGCATTGTATGTGGTTTCCGGGGATCGAACTCAGGACCTTGCGCTTGCGAGGCAGGCGCTGGAACCACTGAGCTAACCCTCCGGCCCTACATACTTATTCTTAACAACACACTTAGTAGTGGTGTTGACTGTAGCACCAACATGATCTGGTCACACTGCGGATCACATGAGAATTTTGGAGATTATTGATCTAATCCTTAACAATGTTGATCATCTTTATAACAGTTCTTTTAAGTTTTTGTATGTGAGTTCCACCATATGTCATTTTAGTTTTAAATTTATAGTTTTTTTCAACCTACTAGATCACATTTTCTAGCTTCTATAATTTTGTTTTCAATGCTGAATGTTGTGAGTTCATGTTACTGAGTTTTGTGTTCTATTGTCTTTTTCTAGGAGCATTCAGGGTCTGTTATTACTGTTGCTACTGCTGCTCTTTTCTGAATGGCAGTCAAATTACATGTGGAATTGCTTTTTCTCAAAGATATGTCTAGAGTAGTCTTCACTGCAACTTCAGTTGGTGCCTACTGCTTAGCAATGATGATTCTCATGTCTTTATTCTCAGTTGACAACATACCATCCCTGCACTGACTAGTTAGAATTCAGACATCTTTCAGTCCTGTGTGAGCTCTGACAGTTACTTCATTTATAGTTCTCAAGTAGGTTTTCACCTGTCTGTGAAATTTCACACCACAATTTTTGGCCCAATTCATTGTCTGAAGCAGAACCCTGTCAGAATCTAAAACTCCCAGAAGATCTTTGAAACTGTTTCCCCCTTAGCGACACTCCTATGCTCTGATTATGTTCATTCTTCTAGCATGATCTATAAATGGCCGGCAGGTGGGAAACCAGAGTGATTTGAGTATTCATTTTGATTGTCACTCTTCTCTTAGGCTTCACAGTTCTTTGAGGTTAAGTTCTCCAATGTTTCAAAACAGTTGTTTCATATAATTTAATTCATTTTTCTAATTCATTATGAAGGGTAGACAAGTTATTTTTCATTTATTTTTTCAGTTATCTATTTTTCAGTTATTCAACATAGCTGGAAATGAACTCCCCTCATTTCATAAGATTATAAGACAATTTACAACATGGTTTATTAATTCTGCAGCCATAACCAAGGTATATAAAAGGCTGCCTAAAATATATTTCATATTCATAAAACAAAAATTTTACCAGTCGTGCAAAGTAGAGAAGGTAATTATGAACAATTCACTGATTTTTAGGAACAGAGGCCTCAGAATGTTTCCCATTTAGTATAATAGTAAAGGTATATATTTAAACACCATTAGATTGGCCAAAGAAACATCATTGCAGGACTATATAATTTTGCTATTCTCAATTTAGTACATTTTTAATTGACCATGTATTTAGTAATGTCTTTTTCTATAATGTTTTTAAAGATTGAATTAGATATTTTTTTTTTGAGGAACCATGAATTCTGGGTTTACATGACTTTTGGAAATTAAATTTTCCTGGATCAATTTGTCAGATTTGGAATATTGGAAGTTTCTCTCTCCTTTTTCTATCCTTCCATACTGAAGTCTTGGGAGATACTATTTTGGAATTATCCATTCCTTTAGAGAAGCCAAAGGAAGCTTTCTAGAGAGTTGGTTTATTTTTATTTTCATTAGAAAATTTTTCACAGATTTTTGATATTAGACACAATAATACATGTAAAAACCCATACTTTTAGATAAAAGAAAAAGAAAATCCTTAAAGAAACAAATACAAGCAAAAAAAAAAAGGTCAGTAAGTTTACTATATTCTATTTCCTGTCATACTTGTTTCTGGCATTTCAAACTCAGTAAAAGTTTCTTAGAATTTTCTTTGGCTGCTAAAGGACCATTGCATAAGGAGGCTCAGCAACCATACCTAGCTTGTTGTGCAGTAAATAAGGCCAACAGTTCAGCTGGAACATTCACAAAAACCCACAACTCCACCCCATTATCTGCATAGCAAAGGGGCCCGGCACTACTCCTGGGCAACTCAAGGAGGAAATGGAGCAACTCTACCTCAGGCTACAGCAGGTCTCTGAGGCTACTCAGGGGTCAGAATATGTACAGCACAGCCCCTTGGGACCATGAGGGCCAAGCTCCAAAACTAGAGCAGCAGTATACAGCAAAAAGATTACCTTGTTGAGGCTCCTCCATGAAAATTGGAATGCAGTGGAAGACTGAAGAAAATCTTTGTGATAAAGACCCACTGCACTGCAGTAGCTGGTGACATGATTATTCTGGTTAAGTATCTTTCCTGGAGTTCTAGAACTGAGATTACCTAAAGGCCATTACAGGCTCAAGGACTAAGGGCCAAATTATTCCAGGAGGATGGCCCAGGAAGTAGCCATTCCTTAGGGTATCTAAATATTAGCAAGAATGATACTGCAATAAGCATTCTACAAGCAGAAACCCAGGAATTAAACCAAAAATATCAACAACAAAAAATAGAGATGAGCCGGGCGTGGTGGCTAACGCCTGTAATCCCAGCACTCGGAAGGCAGAGACAGGAGGATTGCTGAGTTCGAGGCTTGCCTGGGCTACATAGTGAGCTCAGAGCCAGCCTGAACTACAAAGCGAGACCCTGTCTCAAAAAAAAAAAAAAAAAATAGAGATGAGAAAACACCTAAATAAGATCCAAGCCTAATCCCAGTGTAGAAAACAAATGGAATTCAATAAACAGAATCAAATAGAAATTCAAGATATTAAAACTCCATTGAAAATTTACACAGTAAAACTAGTGAATGCAAAGACAATCTCAGACATAGAAAACAGGATTACAGTTAGAGGCCAGGAAAGGAAAAACTTCTTTAAAATAGTAAGGCACTATGAGAAATCAATCAATCTGAGCTAGATGCTCAGAGTCAATGAAGAAACAGGAGATAGTGCAAATGAAAGAATGTTTTTCACAGATACAATGACAGAAAACTTTCTAAGCAGAAGAAAAGAATTTGGCATACCAAAATACTGAAAATTTATCTTTCAGCTTAATTATATTAGATTGTTTTCTTTTAAAGTAACCACTAAAAGTAGAAATGATTACTTTTGAAACTTGAGTTAAATAGAGAAGTTCCCAGAAATAACAGTAAAACTTAACCAAATTTTGTACAAGAAAGCAAAACAGAAGCTTTATAACCTTGTAAAATGGTAGCTGTTTCAAAATGGAGACTGTGTAAAACCCTTAGAAATGTGATAAATGTCTAAGAAAGTGAAATAATAACCAAGATTGTCAGAGTGTAAGTACAGTGAATTTATATTAAAAGTGAATGCAGAATTGCTCTGCTCCTTTTATTTTGGTAAAAATATAACTGTAAACATAAAGCTCAGATTTTATTTTGCTTTTGTTTGCTTCATACTAGGGCAGTAACTTCCTGTAAATATTAACATAGCTGAAATATGGAAATTCCTTCTGATTGCTTCTGAAGCTTTGTAGAAATACTTTGGTTTGCAGGTGTTTAAAGCTTAATGCTTTTGGATTCCCCTATGTGGTGTGCAGTTCCCAGAAGACACAGATTACTTAAAAGTTCTTGATTTTGTACCAGTTACTCAAGGGAGTCTTGGAGATAAGTGTTTGTATAGAAGCAAAATAATGACATACTCCTTCTCAGCACTCTGTTGTATATGACCCAAAACTTTTAAGAATTTTTTTTTTTTTTTTTTGAGACAGGGTCTCACTTTGTAGTTCAGGCTGGCTCTGAGCTCACTATGTAGCCCAGGCAAGCTTCGAACTCAGCAATCCTCCTGTCTCTGCCTCCCAAGTGCTGGGATTACAGGTGTAAGCCACCACGCCCAGCACTACTTTTAAGAATTTTTAAAGACTCAATAATTATCAATCATAGTTACCTTACTGTGCTATGGGACATTAGATGATATCTCTCCTATTCACCTACATCCCTACACTCCTTATTCAGTCTCTCTCATATTTCATCACAATGAAATTACACATATCTGACATGATAGGTGTACCAAGTACTGTGTTGTGATTATTATAGATTTTATATATGTATTTACCTGTCACACTGTAGCCCATATATTTGTACGTTACTATCAGTTAAAGTTCATTGGTTCACAAACTTAATCTGTTCCGTGTTTCTGAGGAAAATCATTCTACGTGGAGGTCATGATTGGAAACAAAATTTTGCTGAATGTTTCTATTTGCCAAATGAATTGTTCATGAACAGAAGTATCTGTGAACCAAGGCATAACTGTATCTACATGTTTTAAAATATTTTTCAGAATTAAATCCACAAAAAGATGAACATAGAAAAAATTTAATCATACAATTCACTTTTTATTAAAGTATTTATTTAAAAAATAAGATCAACCCTTTCTCAACAAGTCTTGTCATGTTGCCGATTTATCCTGTGCAAAACATTTGTCCCACTAAAAAAAATAATCTCTGAAATTCCGGACTTTCCAAAGACACTAAAAATGTCTTTGCTTAAAGCATCAACCAACAAATAGATTTGGATACAGCTCTATCTTTGTCAGAAAAGAAGCAACAGCGAAATGTTAACTGAGCTCATGAAGCCCACACAGCAGGGAATGGTGTGTTTAAATAGCCTCTGGGTATGTGGCACACACACAGAACAGGAAGACCTTCCACCCATGCTTGGGAACTGTTTCAGCCATCATTGAATTTGGCAGCCCTTCTCTTTCTGTGTAAAAAAAAAAAAAAAAAAAAGAATGTGTCTTTCATTCTCTCTGTGTCATAACAAAGATGCTATCTGTCCCCAGGCTGTCACAACTAGCCATGTCCAGCACATTGAAGAAGTTGGAAGAGAAATATGTTTTAATTGCACACTGTTCTGTACAATACCTAATAAAAGTATGCAGAAGCAAAAACCATAGATGTCTGATTACTGAAGACTTTTATGAGCAATGATAGGAAGGCTTAGTGTAGTGTACCAAGGGGCAGAATTTATATTAATGTCTATAAAATTAGATTGGACTCAGCAGATCCCAGTAAGCTATCATGATTAAGGAAGTAGCTTATCCAGCAATAGAACAGGTATGCTACCCTTAACTTCATCTAGGGAAAAAGTTTCATTAATCATTTAGTGAGGAGAGATTAGAAATTAGTGTCTCCTGAATGTCTGTTATATGCATATTTGTTTCTATTAACTGTTGCATACATATTAAACAATTTACTATGTATTTTAGATTCACTCCTTCTTGGCTAACCTTTGTGCCGGTTTCAAAAGCTCAAGATGAGAAATCCTCCAGCCAGTGGTTAGAAGAGGTCTCTGAAATGCTAGTCACACCTGGATGTTGCAGCCATTGGCTAGTCTGCAGAGTGGACAAGCCACGTAAATGGCTTTCCATCCAGGTGCTCCCGGGGCAAACCATTTGAGTCAGGAATAAGCCATACATTACCTTGACTTCATTTGTCTCTGATCTGTGTTTTTCAAGGTGAAGTGGGCAGACCATCTGCATCATGGTTCCCACAGGCACCTGTTGAAGGTAGACTCTGGGACTTTCCCAGATCCAGAGAAACATAACCTCTAAGGATGTCCAGGAAGCTAAATTTTAAAGATAGAAGTAGTTGTCCCAAATGAACAAAGCAGGTATTGAAAGCTACCGTATTTGGTACTGCCAACGTTAAGGAAGACTTGATTCCAGGTAGAAATTCTGTGGGAGACCCAGAGATAATTACTAGTTTGTAATTTGTCCACAGTAAGGGTTTCATTTGTATCCCTAATTGGTGCTCTCAGGAAGGCTTCAGTTGGCTGCTGAGAACATTTGCAGTGAATTTATGGAGGTAGCAGTAATTACCAACCCGAGAACCCATATGACATAACCATGCAGGGTAGCTGCAGATTATTTAAGCATTGCGTGAAGTACGTATTTAAGAACTTAATATGATCCATCTGAGACAAATCTATTTTTTTCAACTCCCACATTTCTCCATCTATCTAACAACCACCTACATATATTCGCAGCAAGTTATGTGTGGTTTTATAAATCATCAGCGCAACATAATTAGTTACTGTTACCCCATTTGAGTATAACAGGTATTTTCAATATGATTCCATTCACAGGGTAATGACAAATATACTTTTGTTGCTGGGACAAATGGAGGAGCCAGAGAACTTTGACTGTTGATTTCATGACTTATGTGAAATAAGTATTCTCTAGAAGTTGGTAGTAAAAAGTATTATTTATATTTGAAATATTATCCAGAAGTGTTTTCACTAGAATGAACAGTAATTAAGCGAAGCCTGTGAAGTTATGATGTCCTTAAAATGTAGAGTGCTGATAAAAATCAGGCTTCAGAGGGCCGGAGGGTTAGCTCAGTGGTTCCGGCGCCTGCCTCGCAAGCGCAAGGTCCTGAGTTCGATCCCCAGTTACCACATATAATGCTGGGAGTGGAGACTCACGCCCACCAACAATCAACACCGCATACCACAATGCCGGACGTGGTGACTCACGCCTGTCATCCCAGCACTCGGGAGGCAGAGACGGGAGGATTGCTGAGTTCGCGGCGGCTTGCCTGGGCACCATAGTGAGCTCAGGGCCAGCCTGAACTACAAAGTGAGACCCTGTCTCAAAAAAAAAAAAAAAAAAATCAGGCTTCAGAACAGAGCAGCTTAGACTCTTAAGTACTCGTTCTTGCATTTCTTAGCTGTGTTAACTATGGGGATATATTAATCCATTTATGCTTCAGTTTTTTCATCTGCAAAATGGAAAAGTCTAGGGGTACATCCCTCATCGGTTTTCTGGGATGATTATGTATATATGTTTATAGGGCAAAAGTAGTGTCTGCTACAGTAAAGCACTGAAAAATTTAGCCATTATTACTTTTAGTATTCATGCATTTGAACGCACGGCAGAGATCTGTCTCAGGTCACTGACACACTTGTTTTCAGTACATTCTCCTACTCTATTTTTGCACTCACTGTAACCTTAGGGTTCTTTGTTCGTCTCTCAGCTCACACCAGTGCTGAATAAAAGATTCAAAGAAACTACTGGCTTAAAATGATAAATGAAGATTTTTGCCTGTCTGTTTTTTTGTTTTGTTTTGTTTTCCTCTCCCAGAAACCATTCAATTAAGGGATGGAAAAAACGGAAGGGGAAAATACAGAGTAATGACTGAATGGAAAGAGCTGGAACCATGACCCCAGGGATGGTCAAAATGAACAGAGAGGAGGTGCCATTTATGGGTAATGACCTCTGAGAAAGAGGCTCTCAAGTGAGGACACCTGCCATCCAGTCTCCTGAGCACCTGAAGCTTCAGCTAACAGAGACAGGGACTCTGAATGTGCTGAGTGGCTATGGGAGTTTAGAGGGAAATCGCGATCTTGGAGACCAAGTTATATCACCAGTTGAGGACTTTTCTAAGAATGGAAGGTGGACAAGCAATTGCAATTCAGTTGTGTGAATCTGCCTATGTAATGAAAAACTCTGCATTTCAACAAGTTTGTGATGATGTTTAGACAGTTTTAGTCTCTATATTATACAATTACAGGAATTACACAGCCACATTGACTAATTGTAATCAGTTTTGAGAATAGTCAAAAAATAATTTCTTCCCAAATAATTCTTCTTTGCAATATTTTTAAATCTCTCTTAAAATAATCATTTCCTTTTATCCTTTAACAAAAGTAGGATCTTTAAAAAATCTTGAAAATTGCTTTCTCATGACATTAATATCCTTGGTCTCCTGCCACCAAATACCATATCTCATACTCTCATTTCCACTGAGTGAGTAGTATACTGAGGCTTGATTTATACTGTGTATTTTCTCTTTTATCTGTAAGGGAATGATAGTATATAGTCTATGCCTATTGTGTATTTGGAAAATTTTGTAATTATCAATTAGCTCACCTTGAAGTCTCTTTCATTTATTTTCTTTGAAATCTCAGAATTCTGACACCAATTTCCTTACCCACTTTCTTGAAAATTTCTCCCTTTATTTTTCTGATATTATCACATCCTACTTTTCTCCTACCTTTATAACATCTTTCTGATACCTTACAGATTATCTTTAGCACCTGGAAACTTATTGTCTAATGGGAAGGCCAAGCCATTTCTTCTTTGTTTCCACTAGTTTCTACTATAGTATAAAATGAAGAATAAAAATAATATGCTTTAGGAATATGATCGAAGAGAGATCATTTGAATGGAGAAGATGGGAGAGTTGGGATGGACAGTGAAGAACAGAAAAACTTCAACAAAAGATATTTCATATCTTGAGCAGTAAATCTGGAGCATAAGAATATTACATATTTTAAGTAGTTCAGGTAAACTTGTGTGCTGGAGAAGTGAAGGTGTAGAGTAGAGTAGATTATAGTGCATAGCACGTAGGTGAAAACTAAGGAAATTTTTATGTAGGTAAAAGAGTCTTCAACAATCTAGGACATGAGGACATCCCCATCAGAGCTGGGTTTTAGAAAGGCAAGCGCAGTGTCTGTGGGCAGATCAGTGGTGGGAGATCCATTTGTTTATTTTGTGTATTTCATTTAATATCAATTATATATGGTCTTTTTATATTACTTATCTTTTATCTGCTAAGTATTACTTATACTTTGCCTTATAAGAAAATAAGCTCTTCACAGGTTAGCCAGTCTTGTCTTCCTTTCAAAGCATTTCTTACATAGAAGTTATTGCCTTGCCTTGAAAATAAACACTACGACCATCACCCGCCCCCCATCATTGTTATATTAGCTACAGTTATGTAGGTCTTAGCATGTGCCAGGCCCTGTGCAAAGACAGTTACTTGCATGATCTCAGTTAGTCCTTATGAAATGATTATCTTCCTTTTCATGTTTAAGCAGGAAACTTTGAGAATATAGTCTTCGCTTTAAATCATGTCGTTGTTACCAAGTGGAGGCATGATTCCAAATGGATTCTTTGTAATTTTAACACTGTTAACAACAGTGTAAAGTGCATTATAGAGTGATCATGATCACCATTGAATAATTGGAGAAGTAAAAATGTTGCTTCCAAGAATGAAGGCTTGTGGGGTTGATCTGAGCAATATAGGCAAATTTGTCTATTGCTATCAGCAAGATACCCTGTGTTCAAATGGTGTGTGTTTATTCAGTATTTTAAAATAATAACGATAATAATAATGCATAATAGAAAGCATTGCTTAGATAAATAAGTAATATTGATGAAGCACACATTAAATAATTATGCCCTATCAGGCTCACTGATACCCTTTTTTTTTTTTTAACTGTTCCCGCATGTTACCAGACTTTAATATCTCCCTTCCCCCACTACTTATAAACTGTATCAATTTTTTAATTATTTTTCCCAGCTACTGGAGGCATCCTTGGACACAGGACTATTTCTGTCCTCCTGAGGGGACTCTTAACCAATGTCTGGCTGGATGTTTGAATGTCCAGTTCTCTCAACTCAGCCTGAGACAACCCGGAGGTGCAAATTCTATCTGGTTTCTCATGTGATTAGGCTGAATCGATCCGAGGAGGGACCTTGCTTGAGATCACAATTCTATGTGGCAGTCATCTCTTTCACTCTCCTGCTTTATCCCTGCCTTTTGGGGTTCCAGGAATCAAACTCAGGACTTCTCTTTTACCAGGCAGGCATGGTGCCACAGAGATAAATCTCCTGCCCCATTCACCCTTTTATTCGACTTGCTAACAATGAAAACTTGCCTATGAACTGTCCTTCAGAGTCTGCTTGTGGGGAATTGACATAAAAACATTCATACACTGAGCTCTAATGGATATGGTCTTTTTTCCTCTTAAATAAGTATTAGGTCCATATCAGTATTTAACATGATATATGTGCCTTCTTCCTTCGGCTTAGGTGAAAAAAAGTGTCACATACAGTGACAATTCAGAATATCCTCTGTCATTGTATGACTTCATGAGATATGATTTGATCTGTGATGATTGTTACAGAAGTCAAATAGGTAAGTTTCCTGTGAAGTATGTTCATGTTTATAAAAATGCAACTTATGTATTTGTTGCATGAAACTTAGAAATTGCCTTAAAAGTTCCATTATGAAATTTCTGAGTTTGAAATCTGAAGTTCTTAAGTTGTGTTCCAAATATAGTAAGTACATTTTTGCAAAATGGATACATTTAGAATTCACATGGTTCAGATAATTCTGTCTCTTCCAACATTATGAAGAAAACATTGATATGTTTCCTTTCCTCATTTCCCAGGCTGAGCATTTTATTTCCTCCAGCAGGACCACAGATAAGCAAATCATCCCAAATTTAGCACACTGGGAACATCTCATGTTTAAATCATAAATTTTTTTAAATGGGCTTTTTTCGCTTGTGGTAACCTTATACTCCACTGTGCTCCAGGTAATGTCCTGAATGATGGCACTGACTTCTACACCCAGGCTAGTGATAGTTATGAACTCTCACCGAGAGCCAGGCCATACATAAATTGAACTCAGTAGTTCTTTGTGGTCTGCAAATGATTGTCCTCTCTCCCCTTAGCCACTTTCTTAGTTAGCAAGTAATTAACGAGGCCCCATCAGCATCTGAGTCCTAACTCTGCTCCTGGGTATGGGTCACATGGAATGGGCAACCTCACCTACAACTTCTCCTTAAATATGGAGGGTAAACAGGCAAAAATGGAAAATTCCAGTTAAAGAGAAGATACATTTTCATACTTAACTCAGTTGAAATACCTCTGAGTAGTGATTTTCTGTGTCTTGGAGATTACATTTTGAATCCTGATTACAGTATGTTCTAAAGCCTCCCAGTGGAAGAGATGCTCTTGTATTCAGTGTCAGCTGATCCCCCACTACACAAGGTCAGGGTGGTAATTTGGGAAAACTATTATAATGTGGAGAAATAAGCACAAGACAAAAGATAGTACCCAACTGTGACCAAAGAAGAATTCTGAGGTTATAATTTGTCCTCATGTTCTAGGGCCAAGGAGATGCTGGGCAAGAAGGAAGAGGCTAAAGGGCAGAGACTGAGGAAAGCAGGAATAGACAGAATGGTGAAAGTACCAGGAGGAAAGAGGTAGGGAGACGAGAACATTTATAGCACTCTGAGCTGACAGGGTCTACCGTATACTGCCTTGGAACTTTGGTTCCTGTTAAAATGACAGGATCCAGTAAACAAGTTATATTAAACTCCTCTTATATAACAGTTAAGAATGATTCATTCTTTATAATTGAGGGGCACTGCATTAGGCAGTAGGGTTACAAATAATAATGATGATAATCATCATCATTGTGATAATAATGGTAATAAAAATAACTTGCACTTACATAGGACTTACTTGTATGGTGTATATAACATGGTGAATACTTTCCCAAGGCTTTGTAGTTATTACGCTGTGAGGAGTTGCCATCCTAATTTTCCTGGCATGGCTGATGAATCAGAAGCACACAAAGATGAAGTGGTGGAGGCAGAACTCAGACCCCAGGAAATCTGGCTTCAGAATCTGCCATAAACTGCCCTCAGACAGCCTGCTCTTTAAGCAAGAGACAGGAAATTCACGTAAGCACAAAAATGACCACATAAGTCACTTTAACTTTTTCTTAGACTGTTTTCTGTTGCTCTAAGAGAATGTCAGAGACATGGTTGGTTTATAAAGAATAATATTGAGTTAGCTCCTGGTTTTGGAGTTTGGAAATGCTTGGAACATGGCTTTTGCCATCTGTCTGGCATCTGGTCAGGACCTTTTGGCCTGCATCACAACACAGTGCAGGGCATCATGCGGTGAGACAGCACAAGGTGCCAACCTGGAGCTCTCACTCCTCATGGAGTCACTAATCCCATCAAGGAAACATTTCTCTGTACCTTCATCTGACTACAACTTCCAAATACCATTCATATATGAAAAATGGATTTAAGTTTCCAATAAGCAAACTTTGTGGGACACACTGAAACACAGCAGTTTTTTTAATTATCTTTATTGGTATACTGTATATACACATCATGATCACACTCAATATTGGGAATTTGTACCATTATATGACCCAATTTAATTCTCATTTGTTCCCATTCCCCTACACCCCACAACCTCTACCCCATAAATACGTAATTTTTGTTTCCCTTTTTTATTACCAACACGTTTTTTTCTTTACCCCTCATTACTAACACCTCCACCACATTTCCTTTTGAATATTTTTCTATTTCACAATATCCATCACACATTCTAGAACTCATTAAGAGTTTTAAGTGTTGAGTCAGTATTGTGCACAGTGAATGCCTTGGAGGTCCAAGGTGGGAAAGAATATTGTGAGTGACCATTCTTAGAGGTGACAGGACTGTCAGGATTGGTGAGATGCTAGGGTCAGTACCCTTGATTCTATCCTTGTTTTTTCTTTGCCTGATCTTATGGCTCCAAGTATAAAGTATGATGAGTGATGTGATAGATTGTCATTGAAAAGTAATTGTGTTTTGTCACTGTGACAAAATTCATAGAGTCATTTTAAACTAGGAAGGAGCTACTTTGGGTCAGTTTCAGAGATTTGAGTCCATGGTTTCTTGAGATCATCACTTTGGGCCTAAGAAGGGACTGGACGTCATGGGGGAGGATGTGGTAGAGCAAAGCTGCTCACCTCATGGTGGGCAGGAAGCAGAAGAGGGGAATGAGGCTGGGATCAGATAAACTTTTCCAGGTCACATCTCCAGTGACCTACTTCCCCCAAGAAGTTCCCACCTCCTAATGCCTTGTTGAGCTATGAACACATTAATAGATGAAGACATCGACTAGGTCAACACCTTCATGATCCAGTCATCAAAAAAAGTCACCAAAAAGCCTATCAGCTGGCCACTAAGCCTTCAGCCATGAGCCTTTCAAGGGCTATTTTCGATCTTAACTCTGAAAATAACTTAAAATCTCAGAGTGATTGAAAGGATAAAAGCAAAAATGTGAGGGGAAAGACAGGAACATAATTTTGGGTTGAAGAAATGTACCCAATAGAGACAGCTGAGATATAGAAACAGAAAAGGAAAAAGGAAGATAATGGAGCAAGTCAGATACAGTAGTGCTGCATTCAGTTCAAGCTGCTGTAAGAAACTATCCAGACTGGAGACCTAAGCAACATGTATTTATCCCTCACAGTTCTGGGGGCTTGAAACCTGAGATCAGAGTACCAGCAGATGCGATAATTGGTGTGAGCTCATTTTCTATTTTGCACATTGCGATCTTCTTGCTATTTTCTCTTATGGCAGATATAGGAGAGAGGGGAAGCAAACCTTATCATGTCTGTTTTCATAAAGGCACTATATGCATGCACAAAAACTCCACCCTTTGACCTACTCATCTCCCAACCCCTCCTTTCTCCCATCTGACTAGGGACTCGATTCTCAATACAGATGAATTCTAGGGGTCTGAATGGGGAAATACATCTCTTTCTCTAAATAGATGAAATGTAACAAATACTTGCTGAGCATTTTAGTGGGCAAATGATGAAGCTGCTTGGTTTTTAACCTAAACTTAAATCTGGAGATGCTACAAACAGGAGTAGTTATTAGAGAAATTTATTTAATGTTTGATTTGTAGATCTTCCCAGGCCTTTCTCTGGGTGTTGGAACTTAATTATAAATGCAAAATAAGGAAGAGTATAGGGCAAAGTGCATGGAAAAGAGGTTGCAAAGCTTTTTTTTTTTGAGACAGGGTCTCGCTTTGTAGTTCAGGCTGGCCCTCAGCTCACTATGGTGCCCAGGCAAGCCGCCACGAACTCAGCAATCCTCCTGTCTCTGCCTCCCGAGTGCTGGGATTACAGGCGTGAGCCACCATGCCCGGCATTGTGGTATGCGGTATTGATTGTTGGTGGGCGTGAATCTCCACGCCCAGCATTATATGTGGTTACCGGGGATCGAACTCAGGACCTTACGCTTGCGAGGCAGGCGCGGAACCACTGAGCTAAACCTCCGGCCTGGTTGCAAAACTTTTAAATTTGTTTTCCTTTGACCTAATGGATTACTGTTTGTCCCTGAACCACTAGAAAGCCATGTACTCACAGATCTAACTTTGTATTGTCCAGGGTTTGTGGGATAATATTTAAGTACTGCTGGAGGTTAGTTTGGGCACATTTAACATCAGATGAAATAAACATCTGAAAAATCCATTAAATCAGAGTGGATTTGATCCAACAGAAGCATTACATAAATATAGAAAAAAGAAGGCAGTAGATAATACTTTAATGTATGTTTCTTAGAAACACATTACATTGATCAAGCAAAATTTAAACCAAGTAGATTTAAATAATATAATCAGTATGTTCAGAATAACAGACACATAGTGAAACAAAAGTGAAACTTATATAGAGAAAATTCTAGCATTTCTAAAACATGCAAAAAATATACACATATTATGTGACAAACAAGTTCCAATAAATGAAAGGAATAACATCACAGTATAATTTGAATTGTAAATGAGTGGCAAAAGGAAGACAGAAAACTGCTACATGTTTAGAAACTAAAGATGATGCTATTTATTTATGGTTAAAATCAAATAGTTACAAAATTGTGAACTGATTAGATTGATATATGAAGTTATATAATAAAATCTATTGAGTATAGCTAGTGAAATATTCAGGAGAAAGTCTGGGGCTTTATAAACATCTAGGATCTTAAAAATTTAAACCAGGGCCGGAGGGTTGGCTCAGTGGTTCCGGCACCTGCCTCGCAAGCGCAAGGTCCTGAGTTCATTCCCCGGTAACCACATATAATGCTGGGGGTGGAGACACGCCCACCAACAATCAACAGCGCATACCACAATGCCAGACGTGGTGGCTCACTCCTGTAATCCCAGCAATCGGGAGGCAGAGACAGGAGGATTGCTGAGTTTGCGGCGGCTTGCCTGGGCACCATAGTGAGCTGAGGGCCAGCCTGAACTACAAAGCGAGACCCTGTCTCAAAAGCAAAAAATAAATAAACAAATAAATAAATAAAAATTTAAAACAAATGAGCTAATTATTCAACTAAAGCATTAAATAAAATATAAATGAGGTAAGCTCAGCTAAGAAATAGATTATCAAATTTATGACAAATATTTTCACATATAACATTTATTTGTCCAAGTACTATTCTTCATGCTTACTTTTACAATAATAAACATAAAGGTATCATTGAATGATGTTGATAAGAACAATTAATAAGAGACAAGTTTATCAGAATGGGCCAGGTTTGATTTATAAAATCAAGACATTTTGTTGTTTAAAAACTATGAATTTACTTCTTGCTCATGATAAATGGCTTGGCAGAAAGGCTGGAAGCAGTGTCACTGAGAGACACAAGATGATGGAAGAGCCGCCATTTTGAACAGTGTCAGGCCATTTAGCAAAGGGGAAATGCTAAAATAGGAGGGTCTGGAATTCACTATTACATGCACTGGTCCCAAAGTTCACCTCAGCCATCTTCTCTTTTCTGTAATTCGCAGTCACCTTGAATACAGCCTTTCTCACAGAGGAGGCCAATCAGGACTTCATTCTCCTCCAGAGTCCTTCTCAACTCTTGCGTCACTACCAACCAGCTAGTCCAGACCACCATCTTTTGTCTGGCTGTTAAAACAGCATCTAAGCAGTCTTTCTCTACTTATATTCACCTGCAGTCTAATATAGAAGCCTAACTAAATCTTTTAATGTCCAGGTAAATCATGACACTTTGGCAGGAGGCTGTAGAATCAGACTCACTAGACTGGAATTCTAGCATCATCACTGGCCCTTGTGCCACAGTTTACAAACTGATAAGGAGGAGGATAATGAAGAAAATAGTATTTCATAGGGTTGATGAGACAATGATATAAAATAATATCTGTAAAGGACTTACAACAGTGTCTGACAGATATTAATGATTTTGTTATTTCAAAACGAGTAAAAATTCTCCTAATGACTTGGAGACTCTACATTATATATGACTAACATGAGTTCCATGTGTCAGGAATTGTTATCTATTTTTCCAGCATATAAAAAATCTATTTGAATATAGGGGTAGGGGTTGTGGGGTGGGTAGGGGTATGAGTAAAAATGAGAATTAACTCATGTCATATACTGGTACTAATTCCCCAATGTTGAATTTGATTATGAGCTGTATATAAAATGTACCAATAAAGGTTTCAATAAAAAAACAAAACAAAAAAATCTATTTGATATTAAATGCTAAAAGTTAGCCCTGTAAATCTGCAGGGAAATGTACGATTTTTCAGTAGAGATTATTGATGACATTTACTTTTAAAGTGGAAAAACTTAAAACGAATTATTGACAAAATTCTACAAAAATTACATGGCAACATTTTAAAAATAGGGTTTTAAAGTCAGTATCCTAAAGCACAGTCCTAAGTAATAAAGTTAGCTGACTGTGACTAAATCAAAATGAAGGGGTTTTTTTAGTGAAGGGTATGAGGAAGTGAGAACCAAATTTGCAACCTCAGAAGCTGAGGCCTTATCATGCAGGACACATTGAAAATTTCTACAAGTGAAACATAAACAAACAGATGTCAATAGCCATCAACTGGCAATGTACAAGAAGGGAATCTAGGTACTTAACAGTATGAGATTTTTACCATCATTAGTAACCAGAAAAATGTAAGTTTAAGAACACTAATGAGATAATCCTTTATACCCATTTAGCTTGGTGAGAATTAGAAATTAGGGTAAGAACACTGATGGTGGTCATGAAAGGGCCTCCTCATGCCCTGCTGGAGAAGGTAAATCGGCAGGAGCTTTGTGCAGGAAAATCTGTCAATACTAATAAAATAATTTATGCAAATTCCCTAAATCCCTCAACTCCACCCTTGGTTATAGATTGCTTCCTGTTTAGTGTGTCTAAGAATGCTTCTTGCAGAACTGTTTGTTATAATAAAAAATTGAAGGAAAACCTGAACTAGAAATACATAAAGCCAAGCAGATGTAAAGATGTAGCATTTGTAAGCAATAACCAAGGTATCACATGTAGTTAACTATAAGCATCTTGAAAGTATATTGCTGAGTGACTTATGGGTTTATACAAATTATATAAATATATTCACACAAGCCAGGCATGATAGTGTATATTTGTAATCCTAATACTCTAGGAGACTGAGGTAGGTGGATCACAAGTTTGAGTCCAGCCTGGACAACTTTGAGACTCCGTCTCAAAATAAAAACAAAAATACAGGGCTGGAAATTTAGCTCAGTTGTTCCAGCGCCTGCCTCGCAAACTCAAGGTCCTGAGTTTGATCTTGGTAACCACATACAATGCTGGGCATGGTGACTCACGCCCACCAGCAATCAATACCACATACCACAGTGCCAGGCGTGGTGGCTCATGCCTGTAATCCCAGCACTCAGGAGGCAGAGACAGGAGGATTGCTGAGTTTGAGGCTTGCCTGGGCTACACAGTGAGCTGAGGGCCAGCCTGAACTACAAATCGAGACCCTGTCTCAAAAAAACAAAAAAAATACGAAAAGGGGCTGGAATTGTAGCTCAGTATGAAGGCCCTGGGTTCGATCCCCAGTATGGGAGGAGGGAGCTCATAAAACAACCCCTGTACTCTTTTTTTTTTTTT
>PVIC010033926.1:0-19865 GCA_004025085.1 Thryonomys swinderianus | reverse complement strand
GGGTTAGCTCAGTGGTTCTGGCGCCTGCCTTGCAAGCGCAAGGACCTGAGTTCGATCCCCGGTTACCACATATAATGCTGGGCGTGGTGGCTCAAGCCTCTAATCCCAGCACTCGGGAGGCAGAGACAGGAGGATTGCTGAGTTCGCGGCGGCTTGCCTGGGCACCATAGTGAGCTCAGGGCCAGCCTGAACTACAAAGCGAGACCCTATCTCCAAAAAGCAAAAAAAAAAAAAAAAAAAAAAAAAAAAATTAGGCAGATGTTGCCCCCGTGGGATCAAAGATTCAGTCTCATTATATCCCTCCCCACGCACCCTTTCCTGGTATAAAGGACCCTAACATACCCGTATACCACCTGTGTGACATTGATTTGGGTGCCAATCCCTCTCCATCTCCTCATAGCTAGCTTGGAATAAATCTCTTCTTTCCCAAAATAAATGGCCTCCTTTGATTTGATCAGTGTGGAGCTGAATGGATCTAACCGGCTGCTAACAGTGAAACAGCTGCTTTCTGCCATGAGCACAAAGAAACAAGGAGAAGGTTTGCAGAAAGGAGAAGAGAGGAAATGCAAAGACAAAGAAACAGATGAGGAGGGTGTTGCTGTCCCGTTCCCTCAGGTCCCTGCACTCAGGTCTGCATGCTCATCTGTCTCAGGTCACTGGCTCAATGTGTGTAAGGGTCTCGCGTGGGACAAACAGAGCGGGACGAGGAACACGGAGAGCGCGCTCCCCTGTCTGGGCAGGTTTGTCTCTCCCAGTCACCTTCGGCTCTCTCTTGTTTCCTATGGAAAGGAAACAAGGAGGCCAGTATCTGCGTATTTTGTTCCTTTTATCTGGCCTGAGGAAAGTGGGGGAGGACTCAAGTTTGAGGGCACCTTAGACCCTGTCTCAAAAAACAAAGGCTGGGATGTAGCTCAATAGCAGCACACCTGCCTGTCTAGTATATACCAGGCCCTCAGTTCAATCTCCAATGTGGGAAAGAAAAAAAGATGAGGCAGGACTTTTGAGGGACACTCAGGGTTTTAAGAGAGATGTCACAGTCCTGGCTTTCATCTTCAGGAGTGAGGGTACATGACTTCAGTCTTTATTTTTTTGTGTTTTTCTTTTTTAAAAAATAGACCCCTCTATTTTCCTTAGCTGATGTGATTTTTCTGATCTTAGTTTCATATGTGATAGTCAATAAGGTGTAAATGTTATGTGTCATGTTGCTTTTGCTTGTTAAGAAATAATAAAGGGAGCCAGAGATTTAGCTCAGTAGTTCCCGCTCCTGCCTAGCAAGCGCAAGGTCCCTGGTTATGACAGGAGAGCAGGGCTTAGCTCCCCACCTGAAACGCCAGTTCGTGTTCTCTAAAAATCGAAGAATGAATTTTAGGAATGATGGAGGTTTGAGTAGGAAAATTTTATTGAGAAAGAAAGCTTCTGCCTAAGAGAGGCAGAAGGGGGAACCTGGAAAGTTGGGTAGTCTACCTACCTCACTTTTTAGAGGGCTTTTATGGAGCCAAGCTGTGAGGTGAGGTGGGTCTGAAGTGGGACAAAATTATACTCAACCAGTAACATTGCATAACATTGGTACAATGAGAAACCATACAAAATAGACAGAACCGTGATCAACCAATAAGATTACAAGTATAACTGGTCAGGTAACACTGATTAAATGGGGGTCCAATGAGAAATCAAATCAGTAATAATTGAACAGGAATTTTTGACTCAGATTCTTCTCCTTGGAGGTGGGTTAAAGTCTCAGCCCGCCACCCCAGGAGGTGGGCGCCCTCTTTGGAATATCTGGTGACTGCCTATTTGGAATATCAATCACAGTTATTTATCCTACATGGGTGGGACAGCTTTTTTTCTCTGGCAACGCTAACCTCCATATTGACTGCTTCCAGAGCCAGTTCAATCTATCTGCCTACCACATGTCTAGCTAGCTGTTTCTACCTGTAATAGTTCAATTCCTAGTAACCACATACAACAATACCTGACGCAGTGACTCACACCCACCAGCAATCAGTACCACATACCATAATGCTGGGCGTGGTGGCTCATGCCTATAATCCCAGCACTAAGGAGGCAGAGGCAGGAGGATTGCTGAGTTCAAGGCTTGCCTGGGCTACATAGTGAGCTCAGGGCCAGTTTGCACTACAAAGCAAGACCCTGTCTTCAAAAAAAAAGAAAAAAAAAGAGTAACAGTCACTTGTTTGCTTATTACTAGGATTTTATCTCACTTCTCTGAGAAGGTGGGCAGGGTTGTGTTGGAGGTTTAAACTGTAGGGATGAGAGAAGGGGTTACCCACAGCAGTTTGCTGTTCTGGGCGTGGTTTCCAAACTTTTGAGTTCTTGTGGAGATCCTTCCGGGAAAGAAGGAGAAGTTAAGTGTCTTGTTATAGAAGAGGAAAAGCAATGAGAAGGAGGGTTTTTGAGCCTCAGGGAACAGAGGACTGTAGAATTTGTGACTCCTGGGATCTGTACCCTTATGTTGTTTATCTCATAGGAACAGAAGGAACTGAGAGGGGACCAGCAGCCCTCTTGTGTCTGGCATCTACTAGAGAAACTAGACCTTCAATGTGGGGGATTTTATAGTGAGGATGTCACTTCTTGACAATAAAATTATGAGATGGCACAAGCCTCCCATCTGCTTGAGAGGCTGAGGCAAGAGGAATGCAAATAGAGGCTAGTTGAAGCAATTTAGTGAGACTGATTCAAAACAAACCATAAGAAAGGGCTGGGAGGTAGTTCAGTGGTAGAGCAGCCTGGGTTCAATCATTAGTACCTAAAAAAAAAAAGCTATGAAAATAGAGGAAGTTAGATAGATTTGACTATTGTTTGCCAATCCTTGAATTAGAACATCACTGTGCAACAATCCTCCATAAACTAACAAATATGGACATTAAGCATCAGTGGCTGTTAACTTCATGAAAAGAGAGAAATTTTTTTTTTTAAATTGAGAAAATTAGGTACTGCATACCTCCTAAGTAGCAGTGATGAACTCAAGGCATGCATAGTGTAGCAGGCTGTTTGTTATCACTGAAAGCACTAAGAGGTTCATCATCACTGTCCTAAGATCTTGTTGATGTGTCCTCTTATTAAACCTGAATATAATCCAAACCTGAATGTAATCCAGCCTGAACAAAGCTACATTCTGTAGGAAATACATAGAACAGAGAAACATGGTGAATGGCACTGTGAGTATACAACAAGCAAAATCTAGCCGGGTGTGGTGGCTCTCGCCTGTAATCCCAGCACTTGGGAGGCAGAGATAGGATTGCTGAGTTCGAGGCTTGCCTAGGCTACATAGTGAGCTCAGGGCCAGCCTGAACTACAAAGCGAGACCCTGTCTCCAAAAACAAACAAACAAAAAGCAAAATCTAGCTTGTGAAAAGGTATACAGGTTAAAAGAATTCTTTAGCAGATTGGGAAGAGGGATAGAGAGGCAAATATGAAAGAAATTTAGGGATATATCAGTTTGGAGAACAACAAGGAGAGATGTTCATTTGCATGATTATTCTATTAGTGGGCTTTTTGGTCTGGTTTAGTTTTTTGTTTTGTTTTGTTTTGTTGAGACAGGATCTTGTTTTGTAGTTCAGGCTGGCCCTGAGCTTGCCATGTAGCCCAGGCAAGCCTAGAACTTACAGCAATTCTCCTGCCTCTGCCTCCGGAGTATGTGAGCCACCACACCTGGCATTGTGGTGTGTGGTACTGATTGCTGGTGGGCATGAGTCACTATGCCTGGCATTGTGCAATGTGGTTACCAGGGATCGAAATCAGGACCTTGTGACTGCAAGGAAGGCAGACACCAGAGCCACTGAGCAAAATCCTAGGCCCAGTTTTTGTTTTTGAGACAGGGTCTAACTATATAACCAAGGGTGGCCTTGAATTTCAGTGATCCTCCTGCCTCAGCCTCCTGAATATTGGGAAGACAGACATGTACCACCACAATGATGTTGCTTATACACTCAGACATTTCCGAAGCTTGATATATCCATGGAATTTTCGCTATGTGAATCATCAGTATCCCTTTTTATTTCACAGCTTTGGTTTGTAAACAAAAGCATATCTGTCCATAAAATCTGTAGATCCCCAAAAGGCCAGTGAATATTCCTGAAGGAACTGTCTGAGTGCAGGAACTCACACTGGCTGCCTCAGACCAGTAAACCTGTTCATTTTCATTCCCTTGGTGCCCTTGAAAGCTTTATTCCTAATGATGGGGTTCATTGTTATTCATCGAGCCTCTCAGTTCTTTCTGACCTTGTTGGAGGATCAGCCTTGCTCAGTGAGGGAGGAGACAGGAAAGAATGTTTTGCTAAAGATAAATAAAAATCTTGCCAGGTGGAACAAGGGCACATTCATTGGGTCACCCATGCATTTCAGGATCCTTTATTCATTTATCACATATTGACTGATTGATTCTAGGCACCGGACAAGGCAGCTCCAGTGTCAGCCCTCAGGAGCTCGGCTATTGTGTGCACAAGTGGGAAAATGGCTCTCATCTACCGTTGGTGGACGGAAAACAACTCCCTGATCTAAGGAAATGAGAAAATAGTTTATTCTCAGCCAATATGAGTGGCCACAGTCTAGGGACACAGATTCGTTACCCTGAATGACATGTTCTGCCATGGAAGGGGTAATGTGAACTTTTATAACCACAGCTGAAGGACTCAAATCAATACATATATCCAGTGCACTGGTGGGACAGCAAGTAGCATTTAGCAAAGTGGGGAAATCTTTTCAATGGTTTCAGACATTATCTTACTGCATTCTTAGCTTTGGGGTGGGTGGAGGTCTGCTAAGTCTGCAATACTTTTGGAGAGCTGTACCTCCAAAGTAGTCACATGGGTGTTAGTTCAGACACAAAGGCAGAAAGTAAATGATTAATAAAGGGTCTAAGATAAAGATAATTCAGGTGTTTCGATTTGTGACATTTCATCTGTCCAAAACCACAACATTTTATTCTTCATTGCTAGTGGAGTTTCTTTAGGCCTTCACAGAATTTCAGCTTTATGCCTTATTTACACATATACGCATCTGAGCCCCAGAAAGATGAGACTCAAAGAAGGGCTGGATAGTAAAGTGCACAGGGCATCCTGAGTTACAGAAAGGTATAAGGGCTTGGGGAGCTTCCGGGTGGTAGTGGGGACAGTCTTGGTAGGTTGATGACAAGAAAAGGATGGTGAAGAAAAGTGATCTTATTGGTAAAAACTATTGGGAACAGCCTTCCCCTCTCCCAGTTACTTTTACTAAAGTAGATTTCCTTTACAGATGTATTTTACAAAAGGGCAGCTTTCCAGCACCACTCCTGTGTCTGCACTTCTTCAAAATAACACATTCAAAATACATCCAAGAAATATATTTTGGAAGTGGCATATCTGGTATTCCAGTCATATTTTAGGGTGGAATGCCCTGATTCCAAATGGTGTGTGTGTGTGTGTGTGTGTGTGTATGTGTTTTACAATCTGGGGAACTCGCTGAGGCCTATATATCTGAAACACCTTTGATTTAATCTATTTTATCTTCCAGGTTCTGAAATTTTTATCATTCCAGTTATTTCTTAATTGTTCAATATTTCCAGGAAGCCTAATTTAGAATGCAGGAATGTGTTAAGTAGAGAGAGGAGCACATCAGTCCTGTAGAATGTAGTATCACTGTGGTGAGGAGCAGGCTACGACATACACATTCTAGTAGAAGACAGTCCTGGGGAAAAAGGCTGCAGCCCTGGGCAGACAGAAGGCATTGTCTAAGGTAAAGGAAGGTGAAAGGTGATGGAAGACAAGTTGAGAGTTGCTTCTATCTCTCCAGTTTTCCCAGATTTTGGTAACGTTTTTGCCTTATTTCTCCCAGATAAGAAAGTGGGCCTTGTTTTGCATTCTGTTTGTATTTTGTTTTGAGACAGGGTATGGCTGTGTAACTCAGTCTGGCCTTGAACTCACTAAGTAACCCAGACTGGCCTCGAACTTAGACCAATCTTTCTGCCTCAGCCTCCTGAGTACTGGTATACACCACCAAATCAGACCTTATATCCTAGACTTTGAAGTGAGACAGATCTGGGTTTGAATTCTACCCTTGCTGCTTCTTAGCTGGTTTCACACATGTATATAGTACACAGAAAATATCTACTTTATTCGTAATTCAAGGAGCAAAAGATATTAATATACTGTATATCAATGGCTCAGCATAGAGCCCAAGGCACAATGGTTTTTTTTTTTTTTGAGACAGGGTCTCACTTTGTAGTTCAGGCTGGCTCTGAGCTCACTATGTAGCCTAGGCAAACCTCAAACTCAGCAATCCTCCTGTCTCTGACTCCCGACTGCTGGGATTACAGGTGTGAGCCACCACACCCGGCGGCACATTGGTTTTTGTATTAGTTCCTTTCCTTGTTTGATTAATTCAAGCTGTTTGACAGAATTTAGTTCAAAGAGGAAAAACAAACTTCAAATGGTCCTTTAGATCAGTTTCACAGAGTTTTTTATGGGGGTGTGGTGGTGGTGAATTCTACCCTGTATGGGAAAAAAATCCCAGTAAGAAATCTAGTCAGCTCTCATTCATTTGCTATTCCAGAATCACATTTCTCAATTTCCTTTTTATTTATTGATAGTTTTTCCCTTATTGACCTGTTTTAATCCCTACTAAATCATACCCTAATTGTCCCTTTTGATGCCAGATATAAGGAGTCAGAGTTCTTTTTCATTTGTTCTTGTTGTTGATTTCCCAAAGTGTCTACTGCCCAAGGTAATCATGAAATACAGGGAGTTCCTTTTCTAGGCAACAGATAATCAAAAATAATAGTATGTTGAGTACTGGCTGTGGGTCAGGGAATGAGACAATGTGTCTTACATGGATTCTTTATTGTTTTTATTGATTTTTTTTTTTTTTTGAGACAGTGTCTTGCTTTGTAGTTCAGGCTGGCCCTGAGCTCACTATGGTGCCCAGGCAAGCCGCCGCGAACTCAGCAATCCTCCCGTCTCTGCCTCCCAGGTGCTGGGATTACAGGCGTGAGCCACCACGTCCAGCATTATATGTGGTAACCGGGGATCAAACTCAGGTCCTTACGCTTGCAAGGCAGGCGCCGGAACCACTGAGCTAACCCTCTGGCCCCTCCTTCCTTTTCATGTGACCACCCCCCATCCATTTTTCCCCCCAGCATCAACATTCTATTCCCTGCTGCCAAAGTGACAAAATGTTCATTTGTATCTACCCCAGACAGTTGTGTTTGATGAAATAAACTGCTGTAAATATAAAGTATTTCAAGGGGCTGGAGACTTAGCTCAGTGGTTCTGGCATCTGATTAGCAAGTGCAAGATCTGGAGATTGATCCTGGGTAACCACATACCACAGTGCTGGTGTGGTGACTCATGGCTACCAGCAAACAGTACCACATACCACGATGCCAGGTTTGGTGGTTCACATGTGTAATCCCAGCACTTGGAAGACAAAGGCAGGAGGGTTGCTCAGTTCGAGGCTCACCTGGGCTACAGTATAATGAGCTCAGGGCCAGCCTGAACTACAAGTAATGAGATCCTGTGTCAAAACAAAAAGGCCAACCTCGAATGTAGTGAGTACCTGTCTAAAAAAAAAAACAAAAAGAATTAAATTAAAAATAAAAAAAAAGCCAGGCGTGGTGGCTCACGCCTGTAATCCCAGCACTCGGGAGGCAGAGACAGGAGGATTGCTGAGTTCACGGTGGCTTGCCTGGGCACCATAGTGAGCTCAGGGCCAGCCTGAACTACAAAGTGAGACCCTGTCTCCAAAAAAAAAAAAAAAAAAAAAGGTTGTGTTGTATGACTTACGGACAGCTATTAAACTATTTAATTGTTTAGATGGTAACTTGTTTTGGTGTATGTAATATTTCATTTAGGATACAGATTCTAAATAGGAATACCTGTAAGATTTGCACTGAGCAAGTAGGAACTTTATTTCCAAAATAATTATATCCCTGTTTCCTTTCAAATCTCTTTGGCAGATCAGTTATCTGTTAGTAAGAAAGGAGGTAATTCTCTTATGCTGTAGATACATCTAAAAGAAATTTTAGGCAATTTTTGGTTTGAAGGTTGGTGTTCTGAGTATACATTATCAGAATATGTAACTTTGTATATTTAGCTGTAAGCACACCTCTCCAATCTGTTTTCTAAATTCTGAGAATATTTTTCTCCACTTTCTTTTATGTTACTCTGTATTGGTACTTTGTACTGATGGCTATTTATGTGCAAATCTATCTTTTAACATTAATTTTAATTGGCTCATGGGCTTGGCCAATTTGAAATTTTTTTTTTTTTGAGACAGGGTCTCGCTTTGTAGTTCAGGCTGGCCCTGAGCTCACTATGTAGTCCAGGCAAGCCTCAAACTCAGCAATCCTCCTGGTTCTGCCTCCTGAGTGTTGGTATTACAGGCGTGAGCCACCACACCTGGTACTGTGGTATGTGGTATTGATTGCTGGTGGGTATGAGTTACCATGCCCAGCATTGTATGTGGTTATCGGGATCGAACTCAGGGCCTTGTGCTTGCGAGGCAGGCACTGGAACCACTGAGCTAAATCTCTGGCCCGCAATTTAAAATTTTTGTTTTGTTTTTGAGACAGGGTCTCGCTTTGTAGTTCAGGCTGGCACTGAGCTCACTATATAGCCCAGGCAAGCCTCGAACTCAGCAATCCTCCTGTCTCTGCCTCCCGAGTGCTGGGATTACAGGCGTGAGCCACCATGCCTGGCACTGTGGTATGCATTATTAATTGTTGGTGGGTGTAAGTCTCCACGCCCAGCATCATATGTGGTTACCGGGGATTGAACTCGGGACCTTGTGCTTGTGAGGCAGGTGCCGGAACCACTGAGCTAACCCTCCGGCCCCCAATTTGAAATTTTACTTGTATGGAGAGAAAATTGAAATGGTGGGACTTTGTTAAAAGGGTAGTGCGTTCAACAGCACCTATGAAAGTACCTATCATAGATCTACAGATATCAAGCTATACAAAACATCCTGCCTTTCCTTGATAGCCTGCTTCTCTGATGGGGTTGTAATTAAACAAGTTTCAGAAGTAGGGCACCTAACTTTGCAACTTTGTTCCTATAAGCAGTAACAAATAGAGAGGATAGATGGATACAATTACTGATTACTTAGCTGTCTTTCCATGGATATTTATCTCTGTCTTTAAAGATCTCCTCCCCACCAGCATGGATACACTTTGTACAGCCTGTAGTCAGAGTAGTGTATGTTATACATAGTAGTCATTCTGTAAATGTAAGACATGAGTGATACATTCTCTTACAGTTTGTCTAAGGAACATGATGATAGAGTGTCAACAGCTATCCTGGGCTGTGGATATAACTCAGTGATAAGAATATGTGCCTAGAATGCATGGTGCTCACCATAGGGAGGA
This sequence comes from Thryonomys swinderianus, assembly GCA_004025085.1. NCBI lineage: Eukaryota > Metazoa > Chordata > Mammalia > Rodentia > Thryonomyidae > Thryonomys > Thryonomys swinderianus. The sequence goes on along the minus strand of PVIC010033926.1, from coordinate 10,510 downwards.
GGCCAGGGAGTCTTTTTTTGAAAATAAGCAGAGTATAAATAAACTCTAAGTTAAAGAAAGGTATTACTGTCATGTTTTGAAAATAGTTTTTGAGTTCTGATCTGTATTACCTAGACCAGAAAGGGTAGATGAATGGACTTTTTGAGGGTCAAGCTTGTGAGGTGGAATTTGCCCTACTTTTCTGGTGTTTTAACGCAAGCTATTAAGAACAAAATGTTACTAATTAAATATCACTGATTTTTCCCTTCATTAATTCCATCTTTCTTGAAAGCTAATGGCTATATATAATACATCCATATCAAAGACTCTTTTCTAGTGGTCTAGGAGATGTGAGCTTTATTAGGACAAAGCAGAATTCACAGGTCATAATAGAGCAATTTGTTATTTTGGAATTGATTTAGGAATCACAGAAAATCATGAAATGGGCTGAAGCCTCATTATATATGTTATTCTTCCAAATAGTCTCTAGAAAGCCTTTCAGCTCTTGGCTCTTCCTCTAGCTAGGTCCCTTCTCCTGTACCTTTATCACTTGTACTTGTATTTATCTGTCTTCTTCCTATTTCCCCCCATTGGATCATAAGCACCTCAAGGGCTTCACACTAACATTGCTCAATAGTGTATTTTGTGTCTTGCACAGTACCTGTCTGATGACAGGCATTCAACAAAGATCTGCCAAGGGAATGAGTGATCAGGCCTCATATCTGCCTAAGTGCTTACACTTATAAAATACTTTACCTAGTTATTTGACTCTCTTAATACTCTTGTGGCAAGCAGAAAACCCATTCACCACTCCTATTTAAAGGTAAGAGACTGGGCTAAGAAATGCTGTGTAACTTGAGGGCCCAAAGGCTGCAGCTTTTGCTCTGCAGCTCTTTTCTGTTTTCAGAGTTTTTTTTTTTTTTTTTTTTTTTTTTTGAGACAGGATTTCTCTTTTTAGTTCAGGCTGGGCCTGAGCTCCCTATGGAGCCCAGGTAAGCCTCAAACTCAGCAGTCCTCCTGCCTCTGCCTCCCTAGTGCTGGAATTACAGGTGTGAGCCACCACGCCCAGCTTTCAGTTTTTTGACTATGAGCCAAAGGACAAAGGCAGAACAAACCTCTTCCCTAAATTCTTTTGGCTGTTCCAGGCTACACCTCTAGACTTTTCAATTGCATTCATTCACTTCCAACATAGCAATAATGTTTACTTAGGAGCTATACATTTCCCATATATAGGTGAAAGATGAAAAATATTCTTCTTTGAATCTCTAGTTTCTTGGCCTGGATGTGGGATTACAGAATGTGGCATTGAGGCAAGATAGAAGAAATAAAAATATAGAAAAGGCACAAGAAAATTGAAATTGTGCAATTGTAATTTAAGAAAACTACAGTTTCAAGATACAGTCAAAGTCACCCACGATTACAATGTTGTTTTTACTCCAGGCCTGTCTTTTCCTTTCTTTCCCTCTTAATTCCTAAAGAGTCTTGAAATTCAAGTAAGTGTGTATATTGTGTCTGTGCTTTTTTTCCACAGTATAAATTCACAAATCCAACAGATTTCTACCTCTAAGGAAATGGCACTAATTGGAATACCGTATTTCCAAAATTCAAATATATGCATATAGTTTGCATTTTAGCACAGGCCCAGAAAGGGTGGCCCAGTACCAGGTAGACACATCACAGATCCTGTCTTGAGGACATGCCCAAGAACCCAAAGGTACCTCCAACCCTAGACCACAGTGCCCCTTACCCTCAAATGCCCACACTCCCTTCTGGATGTATACTTTTTAGATTCTGCTTTAAAATCTGCTTATGTCTCTCACTGACAGTCCTGCAATTCTACAAAGAGTCAAGAATCTCTTCTGTGGGGAGCATGCGATGAGATCCCTATCTCCTCTTTGGGGCAACTTCCTTGTGTCCCATCTGATAACAGTGTGAGATGGGGGTGTGTGCCATGTGTGAGGGGAGGAAGATGTAGCTTCGGTGTGGCCAGGCTGTGTTGCTCAGAGGATGAGTGAGGGCAAAGGCCTGTGATGCTGAGGCCTTGGCCTTGAGATTTCACCCTCGACTTCTATCTCTCACACTCTTGTGGTCAAGGTGAGGGTTTACGTGCTGACACTAACTGTATTTAATAATTACATGCAGTTGCAATCTTACTGTATTCAGTTCTCCTCCACACACAACACTAACAGTGGATCACAAGGGAGAGGACAAAGGAGGGAATCTTTAAATCAGCTTTGAAAGCTCTACACCTTTTCTTGAAATAGAAAGGATAAAAAGAGTACAGTACAGTTTTAGACACTCAAGAAAAGCAGAATGTCACAGGATGTTTGTGAAAGGTATAAATGACTACATCATCAGGAACTTAAAATGAGGATGACAGGGTTTGGGGGTATAGTTTAGCGTCAGAAGCAATGCTTAACATGTGCACATCCTGGGCTCAATCCTCAGGATATTAAACAAAACAGGGTTTACTAGTCTCGAGTCAGCTTCCCCAGGTTATAAAGCACTGTCAACAATGACATCTTTCTAGCTATACCTGCTCTCACACATCTGGACTTTTAGAAATAGATACAAGTTTTATAAATAGGAATTTAACACTGAAGACCTACCTTTTGTTTTTTCTAATGAGATGAGTCTTCCCGTGTTACCCAGCCTGATCTTGGACTCACCAGCTCAAGTAATCCCCCCTCAGCCACCTGAATAGCCAAAACTATAGGTGTGTACTACCATGTCAAGATTTACCATTTAAGGGTACAATTTTGTCGTACTGGGGATTGAACTCAGAGGCTTTGCACTGAGCCGTATGTTTAGCCTTTTAAAATGTTTATTTTTTGTTTGAAACAATGTGTCCCTAAGTCACAGTATTGTCCAGGCTGGGCTTGAATTCACTAGGTAGCTCAGGCTGGTCTAGAGTTTGTGGCATTCTTCTGCCTCAGCCTCCCAGAGGGCTAAGATTACAGGCATGTGCCATCATGCTTAGCCTTAGTAGATATCGGTGCCAGGACCTTTACATATATTTTACTCCTCAAAGGGACAGTGTAGTAAGAACATCATAAATTGGCAGATAAGGAACTAAAGATCAAAGAAGTAACTTGCTCAAGACCATATGCTTGAAGAGAGTCTAAAATTTTCACTAGTATCTGACAGTGAAGCACATTCTCTCTTAACTATTGGACTAAATTGCCTCTTATGATATAGATCCAAATTAACCACGGGCAAGGGCTCCCTCTTCTGCCCCACCATAGGTTTTTACATTAGGGACATATATGGTTAGTGTATTATTTGTGCCTAACTCTTTATGTCCTGGAGGGTAAAGACCTGCACCATATTTCGTCCTCATATCCTCACATCACTTATATGTGAATCAAAGCTGAGAATATTCTGGCAAAAGACACCACGAGGATGGCTAGCAAGGTGAACAGGTTAGGAGTAAAAACAGGTTAGGGATATTCAGTGAACAGTGTAAGCACCTCCTGGACCCACGTTGGGTGATTATGGTTATGATGTCCACGCGACAGTGTCTTTCCCCTCTGGGGGCTTCGCTGTAAGGATGGAGGTCAAGACCAAGGATTATAAATCATCCACAGGTCATTCTACTTGAGTGAGTCTGAGCTCCGGGTCGCCGAGGTGCAAGAAGACGCGCTGCCACAGGGCGCAAGTGGGTCAAGCGCACCACGCCGCCAGGACAGACGGGGGCCGCCCTGGGGCGAGCCCGGCTGCCAAGCGCGATAAGGGCGCCGAGCCCGGTGCGTGGCCAGATTAAAGGGTGTGGCCACCGGGTTTTGGCTCCGGCTCTTCCAGGTTTCTTCGTCCCAGTGCACCCACACGCCGGCCTTTCTCCCGCGGACCACAAGGAGAGCTGCGCGCGCCTGGGGTGTGTGTGCTGCTCCCGCCCTTTGTGAAACACTCCCGATTGTGCTCTGTCGACGGAGGCCGCGTCGCGCGCTGACGGGCTGCTGGGCTCCGCCAGAGCCGAGCTGCAGCCCCGGGCTGCACAGGCTCAACCGGCTTTCTACGCCCCCGGTCCCTCCCCGTCCCCTTCTTCCCCTCCCCTGCCCCCTAGGCCGGCCACCTCTCCAGGGCGCCCCATTCTTCCTCCGCCCCTCTCCCCTCTCCCCTCTCACCTCTCTCCTCTCCCCTTTCGGGCGCTGCCTGGGGGCGGGGCGAAGGCTTGGAACCACGCGAGAGTTCCACCCAAATCCCGCGAGATTCGCCTGTGGCAGCGCCTACCGCCTCTTACGTCTTTCCCTTTGACAAGTCGCCGCTGCTGCAGCAAAAAATAAAGGACGCGGCCACCACAGTCGCTACCGAGCCGGGCTCGGGTCGCCGGAGCCGCGCCCCAGCCCCGCCACTCCATTGCCGTGCACGGTAACGCCTCCTCGTTTGCCTTTGGGCCGCCTGTGAAGGTGCTCGCCTGGCTGGGAGAGGCCGTCTGGGGTCGTTCCGGGGCTGCCTCAGTGCAGGGCTGCGGGGTCCCGGGTAGGCGGCGGGCGGAGCCTGCGGGAGCCCACTTGGCTCAGGGGACCTCGGAGGCCTCCAGGTTCCCAGGTTCCGCGGCGAGCTCCTCCCGGATGGGCAGAGTGACCCGCCCCTCCAGCGGTGTGCTGGACCTGCCTCGCGGCCCCCCGGTGTCGCGGCTCTGACCTCTCCCACCCATTCTCCTTAACGAGCGCCCCTCCCCAGCCCCGCGATCGGGCCGGGGTGGAGGGCAGCCGTCCAACTCTTGGACCTGGGGACAGCTGCGACCCCGATCCCCGCATCTCCTGCCGACTTTGGAGGGATGGAGGTTGGGACGCCTCTGCCTTTGGGTGGGGGCGGCTCATCTGGTGGTCAAGCTTTCTTCAAATCTCCTGCCTGCTAGAATAGCCATTTGTAACGCCTCGGCTACCGCGATCGGAGACGTTCATTGTGTAGTCTCCAGAGTGAGGAGGCTGTTGATGGTGACAGGAGCAGTCCCAGAGAATATGGTGATGTGTGGCAGGCTCCTGGGAGACACGAGAACTGGAGCTGATGCTACCTCTCCCAGGAGGTTATGTAAAAGACATGCTGTCTATCCCAAAGAGCTATGGAACTCAGGGACAGAATATTCCTTAGTTCAAAAAAAATGTCTATAATACTTTGAAGGTGTAAGGTATTCACAAATTGGTGAATTTCCTAACACGCACCCCTCCCCCGTCATTCTTGGTACATCCTTTCATAGGACTTCCTCATTCTGTATACAGTGTGTTCCCAAAATATTTTATTAGAATCATTCCTTTGGCGTGCTTGATTAAAACTGGTTATTTATTCATTATCGCTGGCTGTACTCTATCATCACTTTCTCTTTCATTGGGCCTTCTTCCAAAATAATTGTTAGCCACATGATTTTAAAAATGAAATGTTAAGAATTTTCTACTTGGATCTAGTGTATTTTTATAATTCTACTTGTGGTGTTCTAAAAGGGGCAGCATTTGTGAAAAGCAAACTATATTCACAGTGGGAGAAAACTTACTTTCGGTTTTATAAAGTCGATTTCCATTGTTTTTAGATCAAAATTATGACATTTATAGTGTTTTGTGATTAAATGAGAGAGTCCTGTGTTATGCATATACGAATATGCACGCACACATGTATATATGTATTCTATTCCTATGCACATTGGTTTATCTTGAAAGTGAGTTAAAATTTATTGTCATGTTATTTGTGAAAAGACAGCTTTAGATAGGGCAAAGGAAAGTAAATCATAATATCACCCCTAAATCACATGACAGGGTTGTATGGCAAAATGAGACATCTAGGGAGGTTGGAAATCTGGACGCTTTTAAAAATAGGATAGATTGTCATCTGTCTAGGGTTGTCTTTGGAATGGATTAAGTGACCTGTTAAGGTTGTTTGTAATTCTAAACTTATATGAATTTTGCTTTCCCTAAGATTTTTATCATTTTGCTTCTTAATTTTCCAGTTATGCTGTTTACATGTGACATCTGTCCATTCATTTGCTGGTCATGTATTCCACTCCGAGTGCAGACATCCTTGAGGTGCATGGGGAGGGGAGAAAATATGAATGCGTCACTTAATCTTCCCATTCATATGAACATCTCCTGAAAATCCTGTTGATTTAAAGGAATTTCAGTGTTGCTAATTGAGCTATATATTGGTTAGTAGAAGATGTACATAATAAATGGTAATGCAGTTCTAATGTCCCAAGCATTTTTTTCCTAAAAGAGTAAGACTGAATTATTCCTTAATGTTTTAAATAGCCTCTTTTTTTGCGGTACCAGGGATCAAACTGGGGCCCTTCTGCTTCCAAGGTAGGTGCAGTACTACTTGAGCTAAATCCCTGGCAATCTTAATGTTTTCAATAGGAGAAAAAAAAAAAGGTTACTGCATACATTGAACAGCTGATTTTCTAAAGTTAAGATTTTGGGCCTGGGTCTATAGACCTGTGATAGCTCAGTGATACTGTAATTGCCTGGGATGCACATGACTGTTGATTCCATATCCAGCCCTCCCCCCCATCAGATTTCCAAAACGTAAGATGACAGTAATGATAACATTGTGGTTTGGATTGTGGGGGAAAGATTATGTTAGGATAGATGCAGACTTGTAAAACAAAAGCTAAGTTCTTTAGTTGGACAACTTTATAAGTAATAAACTTTGTTGATCTTTTTTTTTCTTCAGTGCTGGGGATTGAACCCAGGGCCTGGCTCATGCTATGCCACTGCTCTACTACTTGCTACATCTCCAGCCCTAAGATTTTTTTTTATTATTATTAATGAAACTTTGGCTTAATTCACATATAATGGATTGTTCTAGGTCAGTGGTGGTGAACCTATGACACATCTGCCATAGAGGGCTATGTGTTATTGAAAGCTCTAACAGGCTCACGTCACTGTATCAAGGCACATTCTGCAGATTGTCATGAAGTAGAAAACAAAATATTGTCCAAGTCATTTAAAAAGGAATTTGTGAAGCCCAGCGAATCAGTTAGGTTTTCTTTTAACTGGAAAAGTATAGTAATGGAGCATAAAATAGGTAATTTACTTATTAAATGGCAAATCTGATTTTTATGATTATAGTTTGTTCTGCTATGCTTACTGGTCCCTCTAAAATAATAGGAACATTGGAGAAGAGAAAGGAAGGGATGGAAAGTAAAAATAATTCAGATATGTTAATGTACATGTACATGTGCCAACATTTATATTGCAAACGTGTAGAACTAAAAAATGAAAAACAAATTGATGGAAACATTAAATTCCTGACAAGACCCTTGAGCAAAAAAATAGGACAGGTGGGCCGGGGATGTATCTCAGCAGTGTACCACCTGCCTAGCAAGTGCGAGGCCCTGAATTCAATTCCTGGTACCAAAAAAGAAAAGTGAAAAAAAAAAGCCCCTCAGGAAAACATGACAGTGAATCAGATGATTTTTTTTATCTACGTAAACTTATTTTTGACTAAATAATGTTAGGTTGGTGAAAAAGTTACAAAAAGGTGAGGGTGCTGGCACATTCCTATAATTCCAGCACTCTGGGAGGCCAAGGCTAGAAGATCACCAGTTGTGGTGTCCAGCATGGGCAGGTTAGTGACTTAATCAAATTCTGTCTCAAAAAGAGATCAGGTTGGGATGCAGCACACTGTGAAGGCCTTGGGTTCAATTCCAGTACTGCCCCCCACCAAAAAAAGAGAGAATGAAGGATAGTACAGAGTTCTTCCTGGGGTTTGGGGATTGAACACAGGACCTTTTGCTTATGAGGCAGGCGTGGAGCCACTGAGCTAATTCCCAGGCCCAGTATAGAGTTTTTATGTACCCTTCATTTCACTCAGCATTCTGTAATGTCAATAATTTATGTTACTTTAGTACAATTGCCAAATCTAGGCAATTAGGCTTGGCATAATACTGTAAACTACAGGTTTTATTTGAATTTCACCAGTTTCCTCCCTAATGCTTTTATTGTGTTATAGGATCTAATCAAGGATCTCATATTACATGCAGTTGTGTCTTAGCCTCCTCTAGCCTCTGACAGTTTTACTTTGTTTTTCAAACTTTGGCACTTTTTATGAGTACAAATGAGTTAGTTTTGTATTACTTCTCTCATTTTGGGTTTGTTAGTTTTTATCTCATTAGGGTAGGATTATGCTATTTTACAAGAAAACTACAGAAGTGGTGGTGTGTTCTCCTCAGTGCACCACAAAGGGGAAACATGGTGTTAATGTGTCTTGTGATTTGAATGAATGAGTAAATGAATGGCTTTACTTACTAGGGGGTTTTGTTTTGTTTTGAGACAGGGTCTTGCTTTGTAGTTCATGCTGGCCCCAAACTCACTGTGTAGCCCAGGCTTGCCTTGAACTTGGGGTAATCCTCCTGCATCTGCCTCCCGAGTGCTGGGATTACAGTTGTGAACCACGACACTGCTAGTGATATTTTAACCTTTATCACTTTGTTAAGGTAGCTTCTACTAGGTTCTAGGTAGATCTCCTTTTGTAATCTGTGTTTTGGAGAGGATCTTTTGAGACTGTAAGTATACTGTTTCTTGTGAGCCTTTCTCCCATTGATTGATTGATTGATTGATTTGAGACAGGGTCTCGCTTTGTAGCTCAGGCTGGCTCTGAGCTCACTATGTAGCCCAGGCAAGCGTTGAACTCAGCAATCCTCCTGCCTCTGTCTCCCGAGTGCTGGGATGACAAGTGTGAGCCACCACGCCCGGCACTGTGGTATGTGGCCTTGATTGCTGGTGGGCGTGAGTCACCACGCCCAGCATTGTATGTGGTCACCAGGGATTGAACTCAGGACCTTGCGCTTGTGAGGCAGGTGCCAGAACCACTGAGCTAACCCTCCGACCCTTATTTATTTATTTTTAAATAGAACGCTAGGCAAGTATTTTATTACTGAGCCATATCTCTAGTCCTCTCCCACTGATTTTAACGTTCACTGGAGAATCTCGTCCACAATCATTGTAATTGTGCTTTCTGTTTAGTGATTTTGAATTTACCATATTCCTGGCATTTGTTAATGGGACTCCTTGTGGAAGAGGGAGATATCTTTTCTTTCTCATTTATTTGTATCAGTCTGGCCTTGTGGGTATATATTTTATTCTATAGGTAATCATACTACAGTTGTGTCATTGCTCTTAGGACTTCAAATGGTAAGACTAAAAATTATGTGTAGGGTTGGCCTTCCTTACACATGAGTTCTATTTACTTGCATGGATTCAAACAACCATGAACAACCATGGATGAAAAATATTGGAAAAAAATTGCGTCAAACATGTACAGTGTTTTTCCCTTGTCATTAGTCCCTGAGCAATGTAGTCTAACAACTATTACCATAGCATTTACATTGTATTAGGCATTACAGATAATCTTCAGATAATATATATATACTGGATATAATATGATGTGGTAAGTGGTATGCAAATAATATGACATTTTATAAAAGGGGTTTGTTATCTTTCAGGGAAGGAGAGCAACCCTAGAACCAAATGATCACTGACTGTTTATTTCTGTCTATATTAAAGAGCATGAAGTTTCTCCCAGTATCAGGGGTTGAACCTAGAGCCTTGCATATGCTAGACCAGCTCTCTACCATTGAGCTGAGTTATCTCCAGCCTTTTTAGAAATTTTATCTTGAGCAGGGTCTCGCTATGTTGTTTAAATTGTCCTCTAAGTTTTGATCCTCCTCCAAAGCAGCTGACATTACAGGTATGACACCACATCCATCTGCAGTGTACTACACTCACTTATTTTTTCACTTTTGGAGTACACGTCCACTCATAAGAAATTGCTAACTGGGCCGGAGATTTAGCTCAGTGGTTCTGGCACCTCCCTCGCAAGCACAAGGTCCTGAGTTCGATCCCGGTAACCACATACAATGCTGGGCATGGTGGCTCACGCCTGTCATCCCAGCACTCAGGAGGCAGAGACAGGAGGATTGCTGAGTTCGAGGCTTGCCTGGGCTACATAGTGAGCTCAGAGCCAGCCTGAACTACAAAGCGAGACCCTGTCTAAGAAAAAAAAAAAAAAGAAATTGTTAACTTTTATCCTTAGGAAAGCCAGATTTAATACTAAGACTGTTTGTGGATAACTTTTGTCTTTTGCCTTACAGTACTGAGTCAAAATACTGTTTTCCAAAGTTCCTTAGGTTAGTTACTTTCTTCTCCATTTAACCCTTTAATCTGGTTATATTATTCATGTTGTAATGCAGATTGGTTCCTTTGTTAATGTTTATCTTCTATTTTGGGTGAACCTCAATGCTGTTGATTTTACCTAACATTATTTTTTGGTATGTGAAATATATCTACTAAATACTGCTGCTAAACACTAGTATATTAAAAAATACATTTAGTAGTGTTATTCTCTCCTCATTCCTGGTAGTTTATTCCTATCCCCTCATCTTTATTACTGTGTCTTTCAAAGCCAGGTAATCCGTCTCTTTAGCTTTATCCTTTCCCTTACTTCTTTTGTACAAATGAACATATATACATGTGCTTTCTTATATTCCTTTCTCTTTTTTGGCTTTACTAGGATTGGATCCAGGGACACTACCACTGAGCTA
>PVIC010033925.1:0-19846 GCA_004025085.1 Thryonomys swinderianus | reverse complement strand
GGAGGCAGGAAAATCACAAGTTCAAGATCAGCCTGGGCAACTTAGTGACTTAGTGAGACCATGTCTTAAAAATTAAAAATCAGAAGGAGTGGGAATGGGGCTCAGGGCAGAGGCTACGCTTTTGTTCACAGTGCTTCTTTGCGGGGGTGGAGGGAGAGCTAGAAGAAGAGGAAAAGAAAAAAGAAGAGGAAGAAGAGAGACAGAGGCTCCAGAAAATCCAAATAGAGCCAAATTCTTTTTTTTTTTTTTTTTTTTGAGACAGGGTCTCGCTTTGTAGTTCAGGCTGGCTCTGAGCTCCCTATGTAGCCCAGGCAAGCCTCGAACTCAGCAATCCTCCTGCCTCTGCCTCCCGAGTGCTGGGATGACAGGCGTGAGCCACCATGCCCGGCAGAGCCAAATTCTTAATTTGCAGTACTTATAAAATTTTTGTGTAGACAATATTTTCTTGCATTAGATTTCTGATGTTTTACATGTGTTTTAAGATTACTTATCTACCAAGTTATTCTTAAATTCCTTTGATGTATGACAAACTGAAAACAAGTTCAATTGCCCTGGAGTCAGACCTGTGATAGGGAACTTACCTGTTTTTCCCTCTCTAATGACATAGGTTTAAATTTGTCTTGGGACATAAATTTAAATGTTTTCGGTGTCTCCTTTAATTCTCAGTGAAGAGCTGTTTGCAGATATCACCCCCCCATCACAGCACAAGCCTCCAACAAAGAGTGAAACTTGAAACTCACAGTGTTGTTAGCTAGAGCAGTGTTTAGCGTCCCATAAAATTCAGTTTTTTCACTTCTTCTTGATCAAGTATTTAACAGTTATTCATTTAAGTACCGGGGATTGCACTGAGCTACATCAGCCCACCAGGGCTGTGAGCAGAAGCCCCCTGGGTCTGTAGGAGGCAGTGCCGAGGCGTCTGTCCCTGCATGGTGGCCCACACCCAGACCGGTGGAGCAGCGTACCACCTGGCCTTTCGTGCAGGTAACTTCTCTGTCTTTGGATCTGTGGCACGAATCCCCAGGGAGGACAGGAACACATGCTTCTGACCTGAGGTGGCTGAGGGTCCAAAGAAAATCTTGCAAGTCCAGCTGGCAGCCTGCAGAACGTAGTGCTCCCTCCTCGGCTGGCTGCTGTCGGGAGCAATCCTATTTGGGAAAATTAACTGGACAACAGGCACTATGACTGGGCTGAGCTCTCTGGCCTGCAGACCAGCAATGACATGTGCAGACCTGAGGACTTGACTCTTTATCTTCACCTCTGGGTGGTCCCAGGTGTTGTGACCCTCCAGGGCACAGCTGCACTGGGACCTTCACCTGTGTAACTCTTTATTGTTCTGATGTACCAAACATGCTGCCCTCTGAGTGACCTGTAACATCGCTGGCTCCTGAGGTACTGAATAAGGTGTAGCAGGCTCAGGTCTGTCCTCTTGCTACCCAGAGCAGCATGGATCAGGCCCATGCTCAGCTTCCTCTCTAAGTCTCATTTCTGCCTATTTATTAATTATTTCACCTGGTGCTGTCAGACTCATAGGAGACTAGATTTTAACTGCAAAGGTTCTGGTCACATTCCCTTCCCCTGTGTCTTACAGGCTGCCAGTTTCACAGGGCATTAATTAAAACAGCAAAAGCAGCCTCAGAGCAGGAAGGCTCCCTGGGAAAAGCAGTGTGTGCTCTGCTCCCGGCCCATCCTAACTAGAAAGCCTGGCTGGTCCTGGTGAGCTCCACCCAGTCATCAGTGGGGCAAGGCCTGTGCTGTATCCTTGCCAGCCTGGCTGCTTGTATGGCTGAGAAGACCCACAGAGTCAAGAACAGTTGAGGTAATTTAAGAAGATCCTGTCTTTTGGGCCGGAGATTTAGCTCAATGGTTCCAGCGCCTGCCTAGCAAGTGCAAGGTCCCTAGTCTGATCCCCAGGAACCACATACAATAATACTGGGTGTGGTGACTCACACCCACCAGCAATCAGTACCACATACTACAAATGCCAGGCTGGGTGGCTCAAACCTGTATTCCCAGCACTCAGAAGGCAGAGGCAGGAAGATTGCTGAATTCAATCGAGGCTTGCCTGGGCTATATAGTGAACTCAGGGCCAGTCTGAACTACAAAGCGAGACCCTGTCTGAAAAAAAAAAAAAGAAGAAGAAGAAGAAGAAGATCCTGTCTCAAAATAAAAAAATTAAACATGGTTGGGGCTATAGCTGAGGGGTGGAGCATCGGCCTCGAGGAACCATGTCCATTACTCCCCTCAAGCCATCATAAAATAAAAATAAGATTCCTACAAAAACTTTATGAACATCCCTACTTTCCAAAATTTAGAACTATAACTTTAGAAGTATTGGCTAACAAATGATAATATTGGGCTTAGTTTCTTGTTGCCAAGGAGGAAAGATTTATTTACTTGTATGATTTGGTAGCACCCTTTCCATTGTACTTTTGTGTGCGTGAGGTCTGATTAGTTTCCACAAGTTCCCATTAGCACACAGGTGTGCTGGCTCACTGTTTCTAAGACACCAATGAGGAAAGATGCAGATTTTCAAATCTCACTTTTAATCTCGGTTGCTTATGTCTTGTTTGGTTTCCTAATCAAATCAGTTCAAAATGGAAAGGGCTGGTCTTTGCTGAAACAGCTTCAGAGCTTTATTTGGGCAATTCCTAAGCAAAGAGGAACAGTAATAAAATTCCCACAAAGTATTTCCCTTCCATTCAAGGCAGAAATGTGAGGCTCCCATACACTTTGCTGAGCTCATTTCAAACCTACTGGGAGTGAGTGTCACATGTGGGGGTCGAGTACAGCTCAGCCCACAGCTCATCAAAACTCAACCCAACAATAAGTCATCGAGGCAAAGGCTGAAGAAAGGAAGACACTGAAAGGAAGGAGAGAGGAGAAGACAGGTAATTACCCTGATAAGGACTCAGGGTAGGGGCTCAGGGAGAACGGGGGACCAGGGCCCTCTGTCTCCTGCTGATTTATGGGGGTGAGTGACCATCGCCACCCTAATCAGATTGGCTTTAAGCCACCTCTGCCCACGTCAGATCTTCCGGTGCTGCAGCTTCTTTCAGACTGTTTCCTTGTCCTTGACCTACCTTACCTCTGCTTGTCCTTCTGAGGCCTTATCCTGGGGTGGGTGGCTGACTGACAAGGGGGTGCCTCCCTCCTGGTTAGCTTGGGGTTAGTAGAGAGCGTGTGGGCACCTGCGGTGCACTGTAGTGACCCGAGTGGGTAATAGAGAGACCCCTGAGTGAACACACAGGTATGAGTGTGCGTGCCAGCTCGTGGGTGTGAACCCTCCTCCGCTCCTCCTCTGTTTTGCTGGAGGGGGGTGGCTTGTCCTTTGTGCACCTGCTTTTCCCTCTGGGTCCTGCCTGTTCACTCTTTTTCTGGACTTTCAGTGCAGGTCCCAAGGCTATTTGGTGCCTTTCTTTATCTAGCTTTTCTCTCCTTTTCTACCCCTGTCTTTGACTTGCTTCCCAGGGGAATCTCTGGTAGAGTTTGTTTTAAACTCCTTCTAGTCAGGATTAGCTGAAGACCTCAGGAGGCCCCTGTTTTATTTTCTCATCTACAGACCTATCCTCACAGTTAGATCTGGGCATGGTAGCTCTTCCCTGTAATCTAGCACTCAGGAGGCTGAGGCAGGAGGAATGCCACATGTTTGAGGCCAGCCTGGGCTACATAATAAGTTCAAGACCATCCTGAACTACACAGTTAGACTCTGTCTCAAAAACAAAACAGTTTGGAGATTTAGCTCAGTGGTTCCGGTACCTGCCTAGCAAGCACAAGTTCCCTGGTTCAATCCCGGTAACCACATACAATGCTGGGCGTGGTGACTCACGCCCACCAGCCATCAATACCACATACCACAGTGCCGGGCGTGGTGGCTCACGCCTGTCATCCCAGCACTCGGGAGGCAGAGGCAGAAGGATGGCTGAGTTCCAGGCTTGCCTGGGCTCCATAGTGAGCTCAGGGCCAGCCTGAACTACAAAAAAAGCGAGACCCTGTCTCAGACACACACACACACACACACACACACACACACACACACCAAATAAAAGCTAGAAATAGTCAATACTTTCTCTTATCTAGACAGGGATGACCGTGACCCCATCTATTCTACTGCTGCCTACTAGAAGCCTTCAGAGAGGAGAGAATAAAAGCTTTTTTTAAAATCTGTTTATCTTTTTTTTTTTCTTTTTTTTTGCTTTTTGGAGACAGGGTCTCGCCTTGTAGTTCAGGCTGGCCCTGAGCTCACTATGGTGCCCAGGCAAGCCGCCGCGAACTCAGCAATCCTCTTGTCTCTGCCTCCCGAGTGCTGGGATGACAGGCGTGAGCCACCACGTCCGGCATTGTGGTGTGCCGTGTTGATTGTTGGTGGGCGTGTCTCCACGCCCAGCATTATATGTGGTTACCGGGGATTGAACTCAGGTCTTTGCACTCATGAGGCAGGCGCCGGAACCACTGAGCCAACCCTCCGGCCCTGTTTATCATTTTTATGATAATGAATTGCTCTCATCTTCCAAAGTCAGTCATAGATTTTTGTTTTGTTTTGTTTTGTTTTTTTGAGACAGGGTCTCATTTTGTAGTTCAGGCTGGCCTTGAGCTCACTAGTTAGCCCAGGCAAGCCTGGAACTCAGCAGTCCTCCTGCCTCTGCCTCCCGAGTGCTGGGATGACAGGCGTGAGCCACCACAGCCGGCACTGTGGTATGTGGTACTGATTGCTGGTGGGCGTGAGCCACCACGCCCAGTATTGTTGTATGTGGTTATGGGGGATCAAACCAGGGACCTTGGGCTTGCAAGGCAGATGCTGGAACCACTGAGTTAAATCTCCAGCCCCAGTCATAGTTTTTTAACATACTGTTAACTCATGTCTAAAAGTGAGAACTCTGGCACAGAGAGCTCTTCAACACAAAAACAGGGAAGAGCAGCTTCCAGTGATGCCAGTAGCTCAGTGAGGGACTCTTAGCAGCCTCAAGATCCCCAAATAGAGGTCTGGCTTCCTCATACACCTCTGTTTACCTCTGTGAAGCTTAATTCCACTGAAATTTCCCTTGGAAGATGGCAAGAAGGCTTCACACAAAGCAGAGCAGTGGAGAGGGGAGGGCAGAGTTCTGGCAGAACTTTCTGAGTCCATTACGCTCCTTTGGTGACAGATCAGTTGCCATGGCTACGCAGGTGCATTCTACAAACAGCAGTTACCTAGTTATCCCATAGTTGCCTAACAACACAGTTAACTCATAGTTGTCCAATTCCATATGGAGGGGGTGTCTCCTCTCTCATCTAAACATAAGATAGATTTCAAATCATTTCTCTTTCTTTCTTTCTTTCTTTCTTTCTTTCTTTCTTTCTTTCTTTCTTTCTTTCTTTCTTTCTTTCTTTTTCTTTCTTTCTTTCTTTTTTTGAGACAGGGTCTCGCTTTGTAGTTCAGTCTGGCCCTGAGCTCACGCCCAAGCAAGACCCAAACTCAGCAGTCCTCCTGCTTCTGCCTCCCGAGTGCTGGGATGACAGGTGTGCACCACCACACCTGGCTGGATTATTTTGACCCAAACAGTTTCTGGGTTTGAATGAGTATACTGGTTCTATTCGGCTTCTGGGAATTTTCTCTTGTAGCCAGCCATGGATGTGTTGTATGGCTATTTTTATAGCCTGCATCTGTGGGGCCCCTCCTTTGTAGGGTCAATTTGCAGAGATCAGTGAGTCAATGTCAGGACCTGGGTTAAGACTCCTATGGCTGTTACCTCAGGCAAGCCTTGAACTCAGCCATCCTCCTGCCTCTGCCTCCCAAATGCTGGGATGACAGGGTGAGCCACCACCCCTGGCACTGTGGTATGTGGTACTGATTGCTGGTGGGCGAGAGTCACCACGCCCGGTATTGTTGTATGTGGTTACCAGGGGATCGAACCAGGGACCTTGCGCTTGCTAGGCAGGTGCTGGAACCACTGAGCTAAATCTCCGGCCCATAACTGGCAGTTTTAAGATGAGGGCCTGACTCAAGACTTTTCTCGATTTTTTAAAATGCTCTCCTCTAGTCAGTTTGTGCCTTTTTAGAGGGGCTTTAGCTACAAGTGAGAAATTTAGGATCCAGACGTGACCAAATCTCATGGTCCTCAGAAACTCTCTTATTTGGTGCCATGTGGCTGCAGTTTGGAGGGCACAGAGCCTGCGTCTGTTCCATCCTAGTTGGTGCTCTCCTTGAGCCACGATGAAACCCAGATATTTGACCTCTGACTGGTAAATCTGTGCCTTTCTCTTGGATACCTTATATCCAAACCTCCACAGTAAGCGGAGGGATCTTTAGCAACCCTCTTGGGTTGGAGTCCCTATAAGGAGGTCACTGACACACTGCATCAGGGTGCAACTGTCCTCTGGCATGATGAAAGCCTTGAGGTTGGTGGCCAGAACAGGAGAGTTTTTGAACCCATGGGGAAGCCTAATCCAGGTTAGCCATACTTTCTTTTAAAAGTTGTACTTTTATGCTCATGAAAGGATCCTCCCACTGAAATCCAAAGATGGGCTGAGTGGTGCAAGGTGGAGACAGAGAAAGGGTATCTTTCAAGTCCAACCAAGTAAGCCAGGCAGCATTTGTCAGAATGAGCCCATTGATGTGTCAAGATTCATGTTCTAGAAGCCACTTTAAATGTCCTTGGAATGCACTGTATGGCTTACCAGGGGAAGAGGTGCTGGTGAACTTAAACTGCAACTTTCTTTGGCTTTAATTCTATAATCACCACTATTTGATTTATAGCCAGCCCAAGTGGATTATCTTTTTTTTTTTTTTTTTTTTTGAGACAGGGTCTTGCTTTGTAGTTCAGGCTGGCTGTGAGCTCACTATGTAGCCCAGGCAAGTCCCTGCGAACTCAGCAATCCTCCTGTCTCTGCCTCCCGAGTGCTGAGATTACAGGCGTGAGCCACCACACCCGGCACTGTGGTATCTGGTACTGATTGCTGGTGGGCGTGAGTCACCACGCCCAGCATTCTATGTAGTTACCGGGATCGAACTCAGGACCTTGCACTTGTGAGGCAGGCGCCGGAACCACTGAGCTAAATCTCTGGCCCCCAAGTGGATTATCTTTAGCCTCTGCTTCTCAGTGTGAGGAATGGTAAGGATCAATACCATGGCCACTGGGAGAGTAAAACTCAAAGTCATCATTTTCCGTGGCCTGATAGCAATCTGGTTCTGCAATTTGTGAAGTAAATCTCTTCATGGAACTCATGCTGGACTTTTTTTTTTCTTATGACACACCTTGGAGACCAGAAAAATTGCTTCTTTTCTGCACCCGCAGTGGCTCCAACAACAGTCGCATGACTTTTGGATGCTGGCCCAATGGGCTGTGTCATTACCAAGTGTTCATCTACCAGGAAGTCCATCAATTGGCCCAACACTCCCAAGGTGGCCATGGACTCCTGGGATCCAAACGGATGAGCCCCATCAAGCCCAGTCCTTGTGACTTTCAACCCAATGGGGTTTGCACCTGGTTTTTTCCCAGGAGTGACAGTCTTTTGGAGGTAGCTTCTGAGGTTTGGAGTTTTGATTGTTATTTTCAAGACATTTGTTTCTCCAGTGCCCATAATTTTTACATCTTGCACATTGATTCCAATTTAGCTTTGGTCAACTGGCAGATCCCGCTTGGTTTGGCTCCTGTTTTGTGCATGTTCTTGCCCCGACCCTTGAGTGATCTCTCTTTCTAGCAGGTCAAAATTTTTGTCATGAAATCCTCTTATATCTAAAGTATACCTCTTCTTCTAATAGCCTTCTTAATATTTTCCTCACGTCTCACTGTCATTTTGAACTTTTTTTTTTGATAGAGGAGTTTTTGTGACCAAATTTAAACACACAGTATGGGGAAGATGGAACAAGTAAGGAAAAGAATTCACCTTTTATTTCCCAATTAGTACTCTGCTATAGATTCAAAATGTGCTTCAGGGACTGGGGACTTAGCTCAATGCCTCAGAGTCTGCCTGCCAAGCTGCAAGGTCCCGAGTTTGATCCCTGGTACCACATACCACAATGCCAGGCGTGGTGGCTCACGCCTGTCATCCCAGCCCTTGCAGGCAAAGGCAGAGGGATTGCTGAGTTCGAGGACCCTGTCTCAAAAAACTAAAAAAAAAAAAAAAAAAAAGTGCTTCAGAACCTTGGCCAGCTCCTCAGTGCCGGTCACCACTGAGATGCGAATGCCCATTGGTCAGGAGGCATGGTTAAGGCGCCTCTGCAACTGACCAGCGACACTACCCCCCATCTTGGCCAGTGACCCAGTGCTCCCTAAGGGACAAATGGTGTTTCTAGAGGACAGGTAAGGCAGGGCCTCAGCGCACATGCTCTACCCTATCAGCTACCTCCTCAACTGGAAAACAAATCAGATGAATGCACTTGTGCCATTTTGATACAACTTCAGAGGGGACAGGAAGCTCTCCTGTGTTTGTTAAATCTATCGAGATACTTTGATGATTTGCTTTGCTACAACTTTTTACTTTATCTTCATACCTAGTTACAATGGATTTGATAATATGATCTCTGTGTCACTTTGATTTTAAATAGTCCTTTCCTCTCTTTTTTCTTCATTTTCAGATTGTTACATTTTAAATTTGACTGGCCACAACCAATAACCTTGAATCGGTGTTTTTATCTTTTTTTTTTTTTGGACAGGGTCTCTCTTTGTAGTTCAGGCTGGCCCTGAGCTCACTATGCAGCCCAGGCAAGCCTCAAACTCACAGCAATCCTCCTGCCTCTGCCTCCCGAGTGCTGGGATGACAGGTGTGAACCACTATGCCCCACATTGTGGTGCACGGTACCGATTGCTGGTGAGCATGATGTTGGTGAGCGTGAGTCCTCACTCCCAGCATTGTGTTATGTGGTTAGTGGGGATTGAATTTGGGACCTTGTACTTGCAAGGCAGATACTGGAACCATTGAGCTCAATCCCGAGCCCCTGTTTTTGGATTTTTGCAACATGATCAACATAATATTACTATGTACCCCAGTCTGGTCTCAAACATGAAACCCTCTTGCCTTAGCCTTCCAAATACTGGGATTTCTCTTTTCATTTAAAAGGTGTACACTTGCAGATCATGGTGACTACATACTGCAATGTTTTAATTTTAAATTTCCTATGTCTGTGCGCTGTATGTACCTATGCAGTTAATGCTCAACATCTATGCTTATATCCACATCTCCATATACATTTTGGTTTTACAAAGCTCGTCCTCTGACTGGCAATTCGGTATTCCTGAACACTGGCCACAGAGTTCTTCTATGGCTCGAGTAATGTGTTTGTGATTTCATATTTGAAAGGCACTTTTGCTCGTCATAACATTCCTA
This sequence comes from Thryonomys swinderianus, assembly GCA_004025085.1. NCBI lineage: Eukaryota > Metazoa > Chordata > Mammalia > Rodentia > Thryonomyidae > Thryonomys > Thryonomys swinderianus. The sequence goes on along the minus strand of PVIC010033925.1, from coordinate 10,543 downwards.
GATTCCATCTCACACTCTTGAGTATTCGTGGTCTCCTGACATAAAGATTTGCTATGGGAAGAGCTGATGATAGCATAACTTCTTTTTTTTTTTTTTTTTTTTGAGACAGGGTCTCGCTTTGTAGTTCAGGCTGGCCCTGAGCTCACTATGGTGCCCAGGCAAGCCTCGAACTCAGCAATCCTCCTATCTCTGTCTCCTGAGTGCTGGGATTAAAGGCATGAGCCACCATGCCTGGCACTGTGGTATGTGGTATTGATTACTGGTAGGCGTGAGTCAACACGCCCAGCATTGTATGTGGTTACCGGGGATCGAACTCAGGACCTTGTGCTTGCAAGGCAGGTACTAGAACCACTGAGCTAAATCTCTGGCCTGATTGCATAACTTTTTGTAAGTTGCTTACTTTTATCTGGATGTCTAGGAACCTCTTTTTCCTTTCAAATCTAATTTTACCAGAACATATCTCATGGCGTGGTCCATGTAGGTTATATCATAGATAATTAATGTGGCTTTTCCAACATATGGTTTTGAATCTTTATAATTTTCAGAAAATATTCTTTGGATTATAGTTTTTAGTTGTTTTTTTCTCTTCTTTCACTTTGGTTCCTTCCTTAGGTGCTCCTATTATACTTATGTTGGATCTTCTTTGCTTATTTTCAAAGTTATTTTCCTTGAAATTTGTTTACATTGCTATTATTATTTTTAAGTTTATTTTCCCTTTCACTGCCAATCCCTAGTAAGGCATTGTCTACTATGTTTGTTTATGTACATGTTGCATCTAGCTTAAATTCTTTTCTAGGGTATTTTTCTTTTACTTTATTGCGATCAGTCAACTCTTTTAAGAGACTTTTAAATTCTGATTTGTTGTTTACATAGAAGATAACCAACTTACTTTATATTTTGTGGCTGGCTGTCCACCTCTCTACATCTATCTATCTATCTATCTATCTATCTATCTATCTATCTATCTATGCCCAAGATTGGGATTAGGGCCTTCATACTGAGCTACACCTGGCCCTTTTTAATTTTTTTTACTTTGAGCCAGAGTCTTGCTAAATCATTAACTTGATCCCTGGGCTCAAATTTGCAATCCTCCTGCCTCTACTTCCCAGGGTCCTGGGATTATAGACGTGCACCAACATACCAGCCTAATCTATTTATTAAAAGGTTTTGTTTACTCAGTGAATATTTATTGAACATCAACCCTGGGTAAACATTGCATCCTAAAGGTGAGGCACACTAGCCATTCACTAGGTACTTTAAGATAAATAGAAGCTTTTTTTTTTTTTTTTTTTGAGACAGGGTCTTACTTTTGTAGTTCAGGCTGGCCCTGAGCCCACTATATAGCCCAGGCAATCCTCAAACTGAGCAATCCTCCTGTCTCTGCCTCCTGAGTGCTGGGATGACAGGTGTGAGCCACAGGTGTGGTATGTGGTATTGATTGCTGGTGGGCATGAGTCACCACACCCAGCATTGTTGTATGTGGTTACCGGGATCAAATTCAGGATTTTGTGCTTGCAAGGCAGGCACCAGAACCACTGAGCTCTGGCCCAAAAGCTTATTGTTTTATGTTACTAAAATTTTGGATAGTTAACTGATACATTATTTTTATCAATTACTATATCTTATTTTACACTATGAATTAATTACTTTTACACTATGAATTCTCCATTCTTGAAATCTTCATTCCAACTTTATCGTCTGGAGTTATATTTTTAGCAACATTTTTATTTTTTAATTTATTTTTATTTTTTTGCAGTACCAGGGATCAATCTCAGGCCCTTCCATGTCCAAGGTTGGCGCTGTATCATATGAACTAAATCCCCAGCCCTTAGCAACATTTTTAATAAGACATATTGTCAGAGTTAAAAATTTGACTGTTTTTTCTTTTTCTTCCATAAATAGATAATATATTTGTGATCTAAAAGTGACTGAGTTACAATTTTTTTTTTTTTGAGACAGGGTCTCGCTTTGTAGTTCAGGCTGGCCCTGAGCTCACTATGTAGCCCAGGCAAGCCTCGAACTCAGCAATCCTCCTGTCTCTGCCTCCTGAGTGCTGGGATGACAAGTGTAAGCCAACACACCAGGCAAATTACAGTCTTTGTAGATGCTCCATCATTACTGTCTAACATTTAGTTTGACAGAAAGACGTTTCCTGATTTTTTTTTACTTTTATAGATTATATGCATTTCCTGAAAAATACTTGCATGCCATGTTTAATTGAAATATAAATTCTTCAGTATTGACAATTGATTCTGCTTAGAATTCAGTGAGTTCTCTCATTTGTAGCCTAATCAAAAGAAAGCTTATGAAGATTTTCTATTACATTTTTCATTATTTATTCCTCAGGATTTGTGCAAAATTAATTATACCAATTAAAAGTTGCTTCTCAATCCCCTGACTTCTACATTTATAATTTCTTTAAATCTTACTATTTTGATATTTCTATTTTTCTTCTGCATTCTGAGGGAAGAGGTAGTTTTCACATTTTTCTCTTGTATCAATACAATTTTTTTCAGTACTGGGGATTAAACACAAGGCCTTGAACATGCCGGGCAAAAACTTCACCACGGAGCAGGACTTTGGAGGCAGAGTCTCACTCGTTCGCCCATGCTGGGTCCTTTTAGAGGGTAGAAAAAACAAGCTTGGAGAGAAGCAGTTTTCAAGTAGTTTTGGGTTTGCCTGAAGCTGACAGATTTGGGTTTGCCATTGTGTCAAGAGCACTGTCTACTCAAGTTCCCTTATTAATTTGCTCAGAAAAAAACCAAACCCCTAGCAACAAGCCCATCATCCAGCAAGGTAGTGCCTGGAGTGGAGAGGAAATGGGGAGACAGGTCCCCACTCCATAGAACAGCTCTGGGCCTACTGCACAGAGGGGTGTTGTTCTGATCTCTTCCTTCTGCCAATCAAGTTACTTTGGCTTTGTGACAGTCTTCTGACGCCTCTTCCTTCTGTTGTATTGGAGAGGGAGACAAGTCCAGGAAAGTTCTGAGGGTGGGTTGTTGACCCCAGACCCACTGGTCACAAGCACGGAATATCAAAGATAGGCATAATGGAAACCTCAAATCTTCAGGTTCTAATCTTGGATTTTCTGGGTCCACACAGTCGATTATATGGGTGCCTATGCTTGATAAAAATATGGGTTTGCTTCTTCTTTGAGACTGGATCTCACATTGTAGTTCAGTTTCCCTTCTGTCTGAGCCTCCGGAATGCTGGGGTCAAAACTGGGAGCCGAGGGCTGAAGGGTTAGCTCAGTGGTTCCGGCACCTGCCTCGCAAGTGCAAGATCCTGAGTTTGATCCCTGGTAACCACATACAATGCTGGGCGTGGAGACTCATGCCCACCAACAATCAACACAGTTTACCACAATGCCGGGCGTGGTGGCTCACGCCTGTAATCCCAGCACTCAGGAGGCAGAGACAGGAGGATTGCTGAGTTCACGGCGGCTTGCCTGGGCACCATAGTAAACTCAGGGTCTGCCTGAACTACAAAGCGAGACCCTGTCTCAAAAAAAAAAAAAAAAAAAAAACCTGGGAGCCAATATGCTCAACTGTTGATAAAATGCAGTGGATTCAATCTAAGTTTACATTGGTCGATTTACCTGGCAGAATAATTGTGTAAGACAGTTCTCTCAGGGAAATGCCTACCATCATATCAAATTAAAATTCAAAAAAATTAACGTTGAAACAAAAAAGAGTAAAGACTTCTATTATTATTTCCTTCGAGATAGGTAAACTGCTACTACTTCTCTTTAAGACCCGTTCTGCGAACAGTTGGGATGCTGCGTGATTTAACATCCCCCGATTTGCCCCTAATTATTGGACATTTGCAGGCCTTAGTTCTTGTACAAATGTGGCAAGGATTGAAGTTGTACATTTAAAACACCACATTACTAGGCGATTTCTAAATACTTACGTGTATGAATGTTATTAGGAGGCTGTTTGTTACATTGTGTTATTTAACAACTTTGTAGCTAACCGAGACAACCCAAACAAGAGATTCAGGATCACCCTTACAACCAGGCAGAGGCGGGCGCAAGTTACCATGACAACAGCTCGCGCGGGGACATTTTCCGCTCCAGCGTCTCCTGCACAGAGAGCGGACCGGGCTGCGCGTTGCGTCATCAGTGCGCGCTCGCTGGGTGTCCGCACCGCCTCGGGAGGTCCTGGCCCGGCTACCGTCGCGCTCTCCGGGGCCGACTCTCATCCTCCAGCCTTTGTTACATCACACCGAGGCTGCTGCGCTGTAAGTGCTGCGGATCGGAGCGGGGCGAGCTCCGGCGCCGATGCCCGCGTGCGCCCCGCCTCCGCCTCCCGGCGCGTCCGCGCGCCCGCGGGCTCCCTCAGCTGGGACCGCGCCGCGTCGACTTCCGGGCCGGCCCGCCGCGCGGCCTGCGCCGCTCCCTGCCTCGGCCGCCTTTTGTCCCCGCGACGCCGACACGCAGGTCCGCGGGCCTCTCGCGGCGGGCGCCGGGCGGGCGGCTTGTGCGCTGCGCGCTCGCGGCCGGGGTCGGACGGGGAGCGAGGCCGTGCGGCGGGCGGCGGGCGGCGGCGCGTGGACCGAGCGCCCTGCCCACCTGGGCGGCGAACAATGACGCGCAGCCATCGCGGCCCGGCGCGGGCCCGTCCTGGCCGGCGAGCGAGGCGCGGGCGGCGGCTTTGTTGTACATTGTCCTCATGGCCTCTTTCCTTCCCCTGTCCCGCCCTGCAGATAGTTCCTTCAGGGCCCCCAGCCCTAGCGTGCTGGTTTGCACCAAAATGAATCTGTTCAATTTGGACCGTTTTCGCTTTGAGAAAAGGATTAAGGTGGAGGAAGCGTCCGAAGCGGCCCCCCCAGCCCCCCAGCCCACCCCGCCTGGCCCGTCCTCGCCTATCTCTCTCAGTGCAGAAGAGGAGAATGCTGAAGGGGAAGCGAGCAGGGCAGACACCCCTGATTCAGACATAACTGAAAAAACAGGTGAGTTACAATGATGCAGATTGATGTACCACCGGAAGGAAGTGTGTTCTGAGGATAGAAGGCAGAGGGAGGCTGGTTTCATTCTTAATGTCATACATAATGATACATTGCACCCCAGTTTGCATTCGAAATACCCCTTGCAGCCACCTTGTACGACCTGCAGGTGGGCACCTGTCCCTGGTTTAACTTTTTGCGTGTAGCTCCGTGATGGAAGTTACAGCAGAATTTAGGTCATCCTGAGGTCAGAATGGCTACTTGCAGAGAAATGTAGGTGGTCAGTTCTGTAGTAGATTTGGGGGCTGTTTGGCCGCAAGTTTTCATTAATTGCCATTGTCATTGAAAAAACACTGGTCAACTACTGTAGCCAGTTGCTCATTAGGTGCCTAAAGACAACCCGTGTGTACAAGCAAAGACCAGATCACTTTCGCATACTGCTTACATGGTTTTGTGGGTATCTCCAGAATGCAAGCAAATAATTGATATTCTTAGGTAAATGAACCCTTTTTACCCCACTAGCAGTATTGCTATAGATAAAAGAGTCTGAGAGGAAGTCCAGAATTAAAATTCCCGTTCTAACCTATGTTTATTGAAAAGTTAACAATTAGAAGTACTTTTTTAGTGTGTGGTTTTGGTTTATCTTTTTTTTTTTTTTTTTTTTTTTTGAGACAGGGTCTTGCTTTGTAGTTCAGGCTGGCCCTGAGCTCACTATGTAGCCCAGGCAAGCCTCCAACTCAGCAATCCTCCTGCGTCTGCCTCCCGAGTGCTGGAATTACAGGCCTGATCCACCACGTCCGGCACTGTGGTATGTGGTATTGATTGCTGATGGGCGTGAGTCACCACACCCAGCATTGTTTGTAGTTACCGGGATCAAACTGAGGGCCTTGAGTTTGTGAGGCAGGTACTGGAACCACTGAGCTAAACCTCTGGCCCTATTTGTTTTTGGAGGTAGGGTCTTACTGTGTAACCCAGGCTGATTTCAAACTTAAGATCCTCAGCCTCCAGGTTGCTAAGATTACAGGTGTGCACCACCATGACTGGCTATTGTTTTTTTAGTTCTTACTATATTTTTAGGCTTAGTGCCAAGCCGTTTACATTGTAACAGTTCGCACTATTTTCTACCAGGTAGATATTGTTTACATTTTGCAGAATTGATACCTAGAGAGGTTGTGAGGGACTTGGTAGAATGCAAATCCAAGCTTTCAGGTTTTTTTGTTTTTTTTTTTAAGACAGGGTCATGTTATAGTTCAGGCCCGTGCTGAACTCATTGTGTAGCCCAGGCAGGCCTTAAACTTGTGGCGATCCTCCTGCCTCAGCCTCCCAATTACTGGGATTACAAGCATGCACCACTACACCTGGCCATTAGACATTCACTTCTGGAGTGTAACACAATCATTTATGTAATGATGGTGAGAGAAATGTTGGAAGTTTTAATGTTTATTTCAGTAATGGAGAAAGTAAAAGAGATTGAACCCCATGTCCCTTGCATTGAGCCACATCTCCAGCCCTCTTTTTACTTCTTATTTTGAGACAGAATCTTGCTAAATTGCCCAGGCTGGGCAAGAAGTTTCCCTGCCTCAGCCTTCCAGAGAGCTGGGATTCCATGCATGCACAGCCATACCTGGTTCATAATGCACTTTTTTTTTCTTTGATGCAAAACTAAATGCAGACACATTCTTATAGCAGCAGTTCAGACTTTCAGCCTGCTACTGGGACTTACGATCCTTTCGTGGTGGTACCTCAATGACTTTTTAACAATATACTTTATTTATATAATACTGTAATGTTTGCTGATTGTATTGTATGTTAGTATAGTGCTCTGCTTACATTACAATAATATATGTAAGTTATGCAAATAAAAGCCAAAGCTTTGAGTTGGCATTTCCTTTAACCATTTCTTTGTCCTGAATATTGTGATGTCAGTACAATACATAGTTCCTCATTTAGTGCACCTTGTTGGAGAACCCTGAGTGGTTGTTAAATAAGCAAGTTGTGTATTCACAGACGTTTTAATGTGCCCTAAAAGATGGGCAGCATGTCTGTTTTTTTTTTCTTTGTACCAGGGATAAAACGTGGGACCTTGTGCTTGCAATGCAGGCACTGGCATTGCAAATCTCTGGCTCTTTCTTCTTTTTTTTTTTTTCTTTTTTGAGACAGGGTCTCCCTTTCTAGTTCACGCTGGCCCTGAACTCACTATGTAGCCCAGGCAAGCCTCAAACTCGGCAGTCCTCCTGCCTCTGCCTCCCGAGTGCCGGGATTACAGGGGTGAGCCACCACGCCCTGCACTGTGGTATGTGACATTGATTGCTGGTGGGGGTGAGTCACCACGCCCAGCATTGTTTGTGGTTACCGGGGATGGAACTCAGGACCCTGCGCGCACCGGAACCACTGAGCTAACCCTCCGGTCCTCTTTCTTTATTCTTAATGTCTGTTTGCTAGTAGTCTTCTGTTAAATGTTGCATTTGTGGGACATTGCTTACAAATTATTATTTTAAAAGAATTTGGTATAAGAGGAACTTGGTGGAACAATTCAGACTGGACTAAGTCTTAAGTCAGATTTTCACAGGCTTTAAGGCTTTTGAACCTGTCTGAATGCAGTAGAAAATAACAGGCTTTTTTCCTTTCTTCCTTCCATCTTTTAGATTGATCCTAAACTGAAGGGTATTTTTGTGTTTTTTGCGGTACCAGTAATCAGACTTGAGACCCTGTACTTTCCAGGCAAGTGAGGCACCACTGAGCCACTTCCTTCTGGCCCAGCTTTTTGGTTTTTTGAGACTGGATCTCTGTAGTTCACACTAGGCTTGAACTCCCTGTGAAGGTAGGCTTCAGACTCACAGCAGTACTCCGTGCCTTGGCTTCCTGAGTGCTGGAACTACAGGCTTGCATTGCCACACCAGGTTTAAACTGGAGGATTTTGTCTCATTGTAGTTCATGCTGGCCTTGAACTTGCTGTGTAGCCTGGACTAGCCTGCTCAGCTGTCCTTCTGCCTCAGCTTCTGAAGTGCTGGGATTACAGACAGGTCCCACCATGCCTGGAGGACATTTAAACAGGGAAGTGATTTGTGCTTACTTTCTTCCTGTTGATATTTGATTTGCATTATAAACAGTAGTCTTTGTCTAAACTTTAAGGTTCCTTGTGGTTTTTTCAGTGGACACTTTCATCTCTTCTCCTATAGTTTAACAGGAGCACAAAGGCTGGGGTTTAAATAGCAAATATTGAGTCCTTTGTGGCCACTGGCTGTTCATTTTGATTAAAGATGGGGCATTGGACAAGGCACTTATGTTGTGGGGCCCACAATCGCTTATACACTAGATTTTAGTGGAATGTTTTACTTACCAGTATTTATAATATGAAATTTTTAATCGCTTTTTCTATTTAGAATGTGCTTTCCTTTGTTAAGCATACCCTTTCTTTTTAGACATAAGTTCTTAGAAACTGCAGTTGCTTTAGGAATCGTGATCAGTCTCAACGTTGAGAATTTTGAAAAGTTATACGAGTGGCAGGAATCCATTCTACTAAGAGAATGAATATTTGGTGTATAAAATGATTTTTATTTTTTTGAGACAGGGTCTTGCTTTGTAGTTCAGGCTGGCCCTGAGCTCACCATGTAGCCCAGTCAAACTTCGAACTCAGCAATCTTCCTGTCTCTGCCTTCCCAGGCTGGGATTATAGGCATGAGCCACCATGCCTGGCACTGTTGTATCTGGTTACTTGGAATCGAACTCAGGACCTTGAACTTGTGAGGCAGGTGCCGGAACCACTGAGCTAAATCTCTGGCCCCTAGAAATGATTTTTGTAAAGAGTTTTTTTTTTTTTTTTTTTTTTTTAAGACAGGGTCTCACTTTGTAGTACAGTCTGGGCCTGAGCTCAAATGTAGCCCAGGCAAGCCTTGAACTCCCAACAGTCCTGCCTCTGTCTCCCAAGTGCTGGGATTGTAGGCATTAGCCACCACGCCTGGCAAGACTAGATTTTTTTTTTTGTATGATTATTTGGGGTTTTTTTCTGATATTTTTGTCATTCCAGTGTGGTAGCATATGCCTGTAATCCCCACGATTTGGGAAGCTGAGACAGAAGGATCCTGGCTATGTAGTAAATTCAAGGCCAGGGTGAACTAACTTGTAAAACAAAAACTACCTAAAAAAACAAAAACAAGGCTGGAAATTTAGCTCAGTGGTTCTGCTGATTGCCTAGCAAGTGCAAGGTCCCTGGTTCCATCCTGGTAACCACATACAATGGTATTATTGGGCGTGGTGACTCACACCCACCAGCGAACAGTACCACATACCACAATGCTGGTCGTGGTGGGCTCATGTCTGTAATCCCAGCCCTCAGGAGGCAGAGGCAGGAGGATTGCTGAGTTCCAGTCTTGCCTGGGCTACATAGTGAGCTCAGGGCCAGCCTGAACTACAAAGCGAGACCCTGTCTCAAAACAAAACAAAACAAAATAATAAAAATACTTCTGAGTAGTCCAGGGTGGTCTTGAGTTTGCTGTGTAGCCCATACTATTGTGAACTCAGTCTTCCTGCCTGAGCCTCCTTGGTGCTGGAGATAGAAGGGTGTACCATCATGCCTGGCCCTCCATTGGAAATTGTGTACACGAGGTGGAGGGTACCAGGGACTGAACCCAGGGCCTCCTCTGTGCTGAACTGTATCTCCAGTTTAAATTTTTGAGCCTTGAAAACCAAAACTGACTTCAGAACTTGTCTTCCTGACTCAGTCGCCCAAGTGTTGGCATAACAAGTGTGTACCATTGTGCCTACTGACTGTTGGCTTTTAACAGTTTCAGAAGAATGGCAAGCTAAAGATTTTCTTTTTCAAGAAAGGAAAGAATAACAGGTTTTTTGTTTTGTTTTATTTTTTTGAGACAGGGTCTCGCCTTGTAGTTCAGGCTGGCCCTGAGCTCACTATGTAGCCCAGCCAAGCCTCAAACTCTGCAGTCCTCCTGCCTCTGCCTCCTGATTGCTGGGATTATAGGGGTGAGCCATCTCACCCAGCACTGTGGTATGGTGGTATTGATTGCTGATAGGCATGAGTCACTATGCCCGGTATTGTTTATGTGGTTTTTGAGATCGAACCAGGGACTTTGTGCTTGCAAGGCAGGCACTGGAACCACTGAGCTAAATCTCCAGCCCAAGAGTAACAGTTTGATGGGAACTCCATCAAAAATAATTTTTTTTCATTATTCAGTAAACTTTATTGGTACATTATATACATAGCTCACAATCACACAAAACATTGGGGAATTTGTACCAATATGTGACACAGGTCAGTTCTCATTTTTACCCACATCCCTGCCCACCCACCCTCTCCCCACCCCCTATACACATACTCTTATTTTTTTCCAAATCATTTATTCCTTTCCTTCATTATGTTCTCACACCAAATTCCCTTTGGATATTATAAAAACTATCATACATTCTAGAGCTCCTTTACCTCTACAGGTACCTATATCAAAGAAAAGATCCGGTATTTGCATATCTGTGTTCTATTTGTTTCACTTATTAGTGTGTCCTCCAGGTGTCTCCATTTGCACATAAATGAATCAATCTTATTACTCTTTATGGCAGAGTAATACTCCACTTAAAAAAAAAA
>PVIC010033924.1:0-19876 GCA_004025085.1 Thryonomys swinderianus | reverse complement strand
TATGTATGTTTCTAAAATGGAGTGAAAGAAATATTGCGAATATAAGGAAAGAAAATTATGTCATCTTTTCTAAGAACTCCAACAAGAAAAGAAGTCCTCACTGAGTCTGGCAATATAAAGGTCCTCAGTAAACTGGTAGAAGTCAAAGCTAGTGAATAGCAAAGTACAAGAGATGGAAGCCTGACCAGAATGGGCTACATAGACAAGGGGAAATGAAATAGAAAGACTAAGTGGGACATTGTACTTTGAAGGAGAGCAAAGGGATGAGAATGACAGCCATGAGAATCAAGATAAAGTTTTATTTTAGAGCGAAAAATATTTCCTAATATTGCTGATCATGTAATTAAGATAAGAAATAAATAACAGAATAACTGATTTGTAAATGGGCACATTTAGTGGAAAATGGAGGATAATCTAAATCCTGGATAGACGAGGGAGGAGACATGCGATGCCCACCGGAGAGGCAGGCTGTGGAGAACTTTGGGAAAAATGCATCCAGTGGAGCAGCCAGACCATGTGATTAGCTACATGAATGCCAAAATGCCCCCAAATCATAAAGAATTAGTGGTCAAGAGAGCGTCAGCTGTTCAGTACAGGAGCAATGACTACAGTGGAAAAGGTCACTAGTATATTCTCATGGATTCTTAGAGGACCGGCTTTAAGAAATCAGGAAATGTATTGGAAGCAGAAGTGGGAGAAAGCACGAACCTGCCTGGCAAACACAAGGTCCTGTGTTCAAGTACCAGTACCGGGGTGGGGGAGGAGTGAACGAAAGCAGAATCCCTGGTATGAGCCAAGTTTAGATCCAACCCCCAAAAGAGAACATTCTGAGATGAGTGGAGGATGATGCAAATTTTACTCATGACCTTCTAAGAGCTCAGGAGAGCGAGCCAAGTGTTTGGGTGGCTAGGGATTGCTACAAGACAGTGAGGCATCAGTACAAGTTAGACTGCCACTTGCACAAGGAATTTCAGGGGCCACAGACGGTCCGAGAGCCTTTTGACAAGGGAGGCAAGTCAGCATGGGGGGCATGGGGAGATTAATTCTGCTGGTCTCACGGGGCTCTAGCAACTGTGTCCTTAGGAGTATGGCAGCAGATCTGGTGGCCGTATGGGGACGTGCCCTGCTTAGATCTCTCTGCAGAAGACTTTACGATGAGCGGACAGCTTCTGGTTGCCTCCTTTCAACAGTCAGCTGCTGTGCTCACCCTGGAGGGAAAGCTGAGTGGGCTTATGAGGCACTCACAGAGCTCCAAGAACTTCCTTGAGGCCACATAGACACTGTATGAGCAGGGCTGACCTGGTTTCCAGGTAATGAACTTTCCATAAATCTTGCTGAACGTGGTGTCACAGCCAGGATAATGCAAAACTTTCCTCTTACTATCTACATTATTATCCCCTCGTATGCCAAATTGAGAATGCTACAACATAGCAATCCGGAAGACAGGAAAATATATTGGGCATGTATTCTATATCTGGCATTGGTCTAGAGTTTTCCATTTCAATGAGAACTTTTCCTGAGTATCAAGATTGATGGGATACCACCTTGAGACAGATTAGAACAAACATTTGTTTTCAGTTTCTTTTAAATTCCGTCCTTTCTTGCTTATATCAGTGCTGTGTCTATCTTAAAGTAAACACGTTCACAATCTGCCATCTAATATAAATTCTCTTTGCTGACTGGATTCTTCCTGCTTCTCTCAGCTGCATCTCAATTTTCCTCCTTGAATGGAGCTAACAAAAGGCCTCTTTCTTGCCACTGCATGTTGTGAATGTTTCAAAAATCACAACATGCCTTCAGGATACCCGAACACTTGAAAAGTGCCACCTTCATAAAAGGAGTTTCTTGTGTCGTCCACTTCAGGGGTTCCTGCCTAACAGGTATTTCTGCTGCTTTCCCAGTAGACAGTCTAACCTGAATGAAGGCGAGTAAACGTTAGCCCCCAACTCATGAGAAACACTATCACTGTGGGCATCAGCTGCCTTTGAACTCACAGTTTACCTCTTTGACTTTTTTTCTCCCCTTTTTGGGGACTGTGGCTGTTTAAAATCTCTGTTAGCCGGGCGTGGTGGCTCAGGCCTGTAATCCCAGCACTCGGGAGGCAGTGGCAGGTGGATTGCTGAGTTCAAGGCTTGCTTGGGCTACACAGTGAGCTCAGAGCCAGCCTGAACTACAAAGTGAGACCCTGTCTCAAAAAAAAAAAAAAAACATCTCTATGTTAAAAACTCCTATTCTCTTTTATTCTTGCCCTTACTTAAAGGCTTAATTAACAGCAGAGTGTGTCTTGCCTCATAAACACATTTTAGAAGTTAACAGGAGCTCCTGGCCCCTGCTAAATACTAACCCAATCAGCAGTTGGATGTTGCCTGTATAGACAGCTTGATAATGGTAGGAGAAGAGGGTGTGTCTGTCAGCTGGAGAACTGGAGAACCCCGCAGAAAATCACACTACTGAAACTTGTGAGGAGTAAGCCACAAGAACACAGGAAAACACAGAGGTGGGGGGAGGGCGAAGGAGGGATGAGGAGGGGAAGGGAGGAAGGATCTGAGAATATGAATGAGATGGAATACATGAAAAAACAGCCTTACTACAGAATTGGTAAATCCATCTAGGTGACTAAAATTTAAAATTATTAATAATTGATTAATTAGATAATTTTATTTACTGAAACTACATATTAACTCCACCAAATGCTAACTATTATAAGTTTTTGTGCTTGCATGCTGTGATATTATTCAAATATCAAATAAAGTGACTTTAATGAAGTCACTTACTATGGACTTCCCCTTAAATTAGCAAGAGCAAGGTGGAAAGGTGGTATGCCCTCCCCATAAATATGCCATTTCCTAGAAATAGAGCACAAGAAAACAGTATGACAGTGAAGCTAGAATACATATTGTATTCACTCCAATGACAAAAGAGTTTCAAACAATGGAAATTTTTTCAGAAATTACTTAATAAGGATCCAAAAATATCATTAAGATTATTTGTATTTTGAAATTCATTTTTATGTGCCATATGATATTAAATGAACCCCTGTTGTCTTCTGAAGTTCAATAGATGGGAGATAGTACTAAAGAAGATTGCGTCTTTGGTGCAGATAATAGAACCACGTCAATGATCATTAATCCCACCACCATTAATGCCAGGCCCTACAGAAACCATCACCTCAAAGGAGAGACTCTAGTTCCAGCCCAACTGCTCACCAGGCTTAATAAGACTCCCGGATGGAGCATGAAGGATGAATAGAAGGCAAAGATGCACAATATTCTAAATGAGACAGGGATGTTGTTTGTGGCTATGAGATAAGGAAGGGAGAAGCACTGGAGAACTTTGCAGAAGAAAAATATTCTTAGTTCTCCCCTCTGGGGAAGATGTTTTTACTGGCCTTGGTCAAAGATGTATATAAAGTAAGAGTCTAAAATAGAACTGAAGAGACAAATAGAAAATGCTCCTGGGTGGGTCGAAATGCCCTGCCAAGCACCGCAGAGCACCAGTATATTAGATGAGTGCACCAGGTCCAGATCTGCCGATTCCACTCCCTTCAGAGGCAATGGGTTCCCAAAAACGCTTCAATGCTGTATTTATTTACATGAGTGAAACCTATCAGCCTCTCTTCTGGATTTACACAGGAAAACTGCTGAGGGTTTTTCTTGGTGAAAATGAAAGGAGCCAGGTTTGTCATTTGAGAAATGCTATTATCCAAATGTAACTGACAGGAAGGTGATCTCTATCAATTAATCTGTTCTAATTTTTCCCCACACCATGAGAACACATCGCTTGCAATAATATGACTGCACTGAAGGCTTAGTGAAAAGAGGAAGGGCTCCTTTAGGCTCCTTGAAATCATTTCCTTTCTTTTCTCCTTCTATGGTAGGTTGGCACAGAGGGTGTCTCCAACAAAATACAGTTGTGATTTTTAATTTGCTTGTAAGGAATGGAATTCAACAAGACAAGCAGCTAATTAAGGAGCACTTAAGTACATCAAAGATTGCCCTCAGGATTCAGTATTCATTATTTAACTTTATTAAAATGATTGGATGTGAAGGTGGGTAGTTTTATTATCCCAGATTTCAGATGGGTACAGCAAGCAAACAAAACAAATAAAAGAATTGAAAGAAGAAGCCACAGAGATAATTCGATCCACAACATACCACAGAAATTATTTAAATCAGTGGTTCTCAAATGAGATTAAATTTTGTTTTCCAAAGACATCTCTCAAATACTAATAGTATTTTTATTTGTCCCAGCCTGGAGAAGGGAGGGTATGCTGGCATCTGTTGGGTGGGCATAGGCTGCTCAACATCCCACAATGCACAGGACAGCCCCCTACTAAAAACGTATCCAGCCCAAAATATCAATGGGACTAAGGTTGCAAAACCAATTTACATGAACTCTTTTATCTTCCATAGGACACTGAGTCCCAGGGAGGTGAAAGGAACATAGAATGGAATAGAACATGGACAGGCCTCTTTTCTTCTTCAAGTCTCCACTGCAACATTCATAAAATGGGTATAATAATGGTAAGTACATTGTACAGCTGTTAAGCTAATTTAAATGATTCATGTTAACTAGATATTATCAGGGTGTGCATGCAAAACCCAGTCAATGGATGAGTTGCTCCTTGGTTACTTCTAATTTCCAACTCAGATTGTCCCCAGCACTTGGGAAAACACCACCAACCATGTACCCTAAAGTCCCCACCCCAAGCGAGATGGCGGAATATGACCTGACCATGTACATCATGCACTTACTGGACCAGCACCCTGTCTTCCCACTCCTGGAGTTCCTCTCCTCTCGTGAAGGAGATATACAATGACAGAGAATTATTACAAGGGAAGCTGGACCTTCTTAGTGATACCAGCATGGTTGAATTATCAATGGATCTGTACAGAAACCTTTACTCTTGTGACATTCTTCATGCTTTGAGAGCAAAAAGAACCACAGCTATTATATGACTGAAACAACTTCAGGCAAACACAGGACCGATTGTGAAAATGTCTGAAAATTCAGAAACGACAGGGCAATTGCAGTCAACCAGGGACAGTCACATGCTTTTTAACTGCCTGGCAGATAAGCCTGGGTTTAGACAAGAACACTTAAATACCCTCTCTTGGTACACAACATTCCAGAATGAATGTGGAAATGTCTCAGGAGCAGCAGAATACTTTTGCTTTTTTTTTTTTTTTTGCTTCTTGAGACAGGGTCTCGCTTTGTAGTTCAGGCTGGCCCTGAGCTCACTATGGTGCCCAGGCAAGCCGCCGCGAACTCAGCAATCCTCTTGTCTCTGCCTCCCAGGTGCTGGGATTACAGGCGTGAGCCACCACACCCAGCATTGTGGTATGCGGTGTTGATGGTTGGTGGGCGTGTTTCCACGCCCAGCATTATATGTGGTTACCGGGGATCGAACTCAGGACCTTGCGCTTGCGAGGCAGGCGCCGGATCCACTGAGCTAACCCTCCGGCCCAGAATACTTTTACTTCTTAAGAATTATTGATCTTTTTCCTTTACCAGCCGTACCACCTTAATGCAATTCAGACAACATGTCCCCATATTCTCCGCTATCTGACCACTGCATTCATAACAAAGATGTTTGAAAGTGCCAGCAGGTGCTAAAAGATCTAGCAAAGGGCCAGAGATTTAGCTCAGTGGTTCTGGCATCTGCCTAACAAGCACAAGGTCCCTGGTTTGATCCCTGGTAACCACATAACAAAAATAACGGGTGTGGTGACTCACACCCATCAGCAATCAGTACCACATACCACCGTGCTGGGCGTGGTGGCTCACACCTGTAATCCCAGCACTCAGGAAGCCGAGGCAGGACGATTGCTGAGTTCAGGGCTTGCCTGGGCTACATTTGTGAGCTCAGGGCCAGCCTGAACTACAAAGTGAGACCCTGTCTCAAAAAAAAGAGAAAATCTAATAAAAGTTATTCAACAGTTTTACACATACAAGGACCCAATTACAGAATTTATTGAATGCTTATATGTTAATGCAGACTTTGAAGAGGTTCAGAAGAAGCTGAGGGAATGTGAATCAGTGCTTATAAATGACTTCTTCTTGGTGGCCTGCCTTGAAGATTTCATTGAAAATGCTCATCTCTTCGTATTTGAGACTTGTCGTATCCACCAGTGTATCAGCACCAATATACTGGTATATAAACTGAACATGCCTCCAGGAGAAACAGAAAGGTGGCTTGTGAGTTTCATTAGAAATGCAAGGCTGGCTGCTAAGACTGATTCTAAATTAAGTCCTGTGGTCATGGGTAACAATGCAGCCTCACCCTATCAGCAAGTGACTGAAAAGACTAAAAGCCCCCCTTCAGAAGCCAAATGTTGACTATGAATATTGAAAAGAATCTTAATCAGAATAGTATTTCAGAGGCTCCTAGGTAGGTAACCCAAGATTCTGGCT
The DNA here is from genome assembly GCA_004025085.1 of Thryonomys swinderianus. Lineage (NCBI taxonomy): Eukaryota > Metazoa > Chordata > Mammalia > Rodentia > Thryonomyidae > Thryonomys > Thryonomys swinderianus. The sequence continues at coordinate 13,462 of PVIC010033924.1, read as the reverse complement.
TCTATTAAGGAACTATAAAGAAAATATAGAAAAAATATGAAGTAATAAAACCATAACATAAAGGGTAATACGTATTCCAAAAGCAATGGTCAGCTCACACAGCTTCCCTGGCATTGACAGAGCTCTATAGAGGAGGAAGAATGCCCAGAGCAATTGTTGTATAGAGAGAGAGACAAAACTGGGGGAACCATGTAAATATTCTCTGCCATGGATCAAAGTGCTATTTACTATTCTTCCTGGCAAAGAAAAAAATCACTGAGGCCCCCTGGTGGTTGTGTTAAAACAAACATCTGAGTAACTACTGTAAAAGAACAGACTTTCACTTTGATCACAGGATGAGGCTAGAAGCTGCATTTTTCTGATTACACTGCATCTTATCCATATCCTCATTGATGCCAAATCACATTTCTTCACTATTAGAATTCAGGCCATTTTTTATTCAAAGCACCTTTTTTTTTTTTTTGTCTTTTTCTAACTATTACTGAGTTTGAGTGGAAAACTTTCTGATACAAACACTGAAAGCAATGCCAGGCTTTCCATAACTAGAAAACATATCAGACTTCGCAGATATTTAATGTGACAACTTGTCATTAAATTTATTTTCTCAAGGAGATTGCGGGCACAATAGTTAATAGATTGCATGCTTTTCTTTGGGGGTAATCTATCGTTATTTAGAACGCCATTTTGTGCGGATGGTAGGTTAGATGCTGCAGCGAAAGGGAGGGCTAGCGCTTGCTGCATGACTGATTTTTTTTAGAAGAAAGCCAACCTTAGGGACAGGAACAGCACAACTGCAAGCTGAAATTTCTGTCCCTACATCAGTAAAAGATAAAAGAAGATCAGTAAGCAGTCCTATCAAAATGTCACCCCTAAAGCATGTCAACCGTGATATCCTTGGAGACTTTTTATTATTATTCAAAGGTGGGGGTGTGAATAAGATGCCTCAAATATGTAACTCTGATTTTAAGTATTTATGAGGAGCACCAGCTACACTTACACAGCATTAGCAAAGAGCAAGACATGTGTTAAAGTATTGTACATATATCATTACACTTGATCCTCACAGCAGATAAATACTACTTTAATATCCATTGAGGGAAAGGAAAGGAAAACTGAGGCATTTTAAAGAAGGCAAAAAAATGACAGTTCAGATTGAAACACCAGCAAGGGGTTAAAACTGAAAAGCCATTCATAAATATTTCCACTTTTCTCTAAGGCCTATGATAGAGCTATACTTCCATTCCTTGGTGTTAGCCAAGGAAATACCACAGATAGATAAATCATTGAGTAGGTCAACTCTAAAGAGCCGGACTTTGATCCACCATGTTCTCTTTACTCTGATGATGACAGAAGTTTATAGTGCGGCGGAGTCTGTATCAGCCAGTTTCTGAGTGTCTCCCATGATGATAGGCCTCTGGCAGGACATTTAACATAAGCAAAAACGCTTTACCTGTGCTAGTCTCTACTAATCTGAGGATCTTTTGTTAATGGAGCACATTCCAGCCTGTCCTGGCTGGTAGAGTAGTATGGCTAGGACTTGAATCCCAGTGCTTAATCCACGAGGTTATATGGCTTCCCGAGTGGGGGCATGTGCATACACCTTGCAGTCAGTTTGAGAAAATGGATACAAATTCCCAATATTGAGTGTGATCATGATGTGTATATGCAATGTAAAACGATAAATTTTTTTAAAAAGGATATATATATTGTGAAAGTAGCCAAATATGAACAGTTAATAGCCTCTGATGGGTGTAGCAAATGGTAGCACAGACTAAGCTATGAAAGTACAAAGAACAAGATCAGTGTCATAGTGATTTGGACCTAGCCTGCTGAGGTGAAAGGATGAGAAACTCATTCTAATTAGCTCGAGTCAAAGCTTGATGTTAGGTTGTAAGTCTCTGGGAATCTAAAGCAGAGAAATGAGAACAACTAATCCTCCTGTGAGCTAGAAGTACTCTTGACAAGTTAGCCATTTCTGTTTGTAAGAAGGTATGCAGACCCTCTTATCTCTTCTCTTGGCTTTATTTTCTTTACTCCTCAGTTCTGCCTGAGCCCACCTCACCGCCATTTTCACACACCAGATCCATCTCTCTGACCATTAGAAAGGCTCCACCAAGCCACTTCGTTGGGCTTGTGAGAGACAGAATCTGCTTAGCTCATACAGTTTCCTTCCGGCCTGACACAAACCTCTGGTTCAATTATCCGACGAGGACAGGAGCCCATGCATCACACAGTGTGCAAACAGGCTCTTTGGCAGGCTGGGATGAGCACGGAAGTCCACAAGAAAAAGGTATGTTGTTCGTGGAGATGTCCAGATGATTTCATGAAAGGTACAGGAATGTGATCTGAGAAAGTGATGAGAAATAAGACTAGTGTCTGTGCATGGAAACATCACCACATTTACAAACGTGCCCAACTGTTCCCGCGTGTTTGCAGACACGAGCCCATGGGGGAAAGGTTTGTGTTGCTCCAGGCTGGGAGGTTGTAGAATGACGAGTCACCCATGCCTGTTCGCTAGTGACCTTAGCTTTTACCTAAGTCTATTCCTCTCTGCTCAGCAGCTGCTCTCCTGTTTTCAAAGCACTGCTGTGATCCCCAAGTCAAAGGAGTACCTTTCCCTTCTCAGAATGAGACTATTAATTTCACTTGCAGTTTTCTTAATGTCATTCAATTTTTCTCTTTTTTTTAAAAAAAAATAACAAAACATTTCTTATATCCTCTAGGAACCCACCCACCACCGGGAGGGAAAGAATTGTGTTTCAGATCTGTTCCAAGCACCTAACTCAAATCACAAAGCTTCAGAAATGCTCATTGAAAAGAGTAAATAATATATAAAGCTTGCATTAGGTACCACTGATTTTCGTGGTAACACTACCAAGACTCAGTGCTCTTTGGAACACAAATGGCCTCTAATACCTTAGGAAAATGGAGATTCAAAAGCCCATCATGTCCCCTCCAAGGTTAGAGCAGGTAGCAGGGCTCTCTCCTCACTCCCTAAAGTTAACAAATTGCTTCTCAGACCAATGTATCATTTTAAATGTTCACAGCAAGTTCATAATACAATCATATTACCTATTATTAGACTGTTAGGTCCCATGTCACTGGATCAGATGGAAGTACTCAGAGGCTTTCAGGCCATCATCGGACTCCCTCCTCTCTGCCGATCTTAGGCAGTTACTTTAGCTTCTCTGGTAAAAAGCAAGATATAGTAATATTTAATTCATATATTTCTAGGAGCAAACACAGAAAATTCTTAGACCAGTGGCACTGAGTAGGCATCAAAAAAACATTAAGTCTCTTCCTGTTTGTCTGCCTTCTTTTGATGGAGATTGCTTTTTGCTAAGCTGAGTAATGACATGTAACCACGTGCCACACTGCTCTTTGGGCAGGTGGACCAGTGCAATTTCGACTGCTGAACAGAATCCTCAGTGCTAAACTGTGCGGCCACTCAGGCCCCGATGACCTCTGCACTCCCCATAGTACTGCATCGCATCTGGTCAGTGGCCATGCCTCCTGGCGACTGGAATAACACAAGGTCAGAGCAGGGCTCTGCACTATTGCCAGGACAGACCATCCCGGCACTGCAATTAGGCTCACCCTCTGCTATGACAATGATGATAACAAGAACTGAAAACCACACAACACAGATCCATTCTGGAGATGGACATCTTAATAAAAATGAGAAATTTTTACAGGAGGCTTTATTCCCAGAAGAGGCTTCTCCTTGTAATTGTGTAGATTTATGTTTGTCTTTATTTCCTGTTTTTTATAATCTTCTATCCAGATCTTGGTATTGGCATTCGGGGAGATTGGTTTGGGCAGTCAGAAAAACAAACGTGTTCATCTGGTAATAAGGCTGTAAAATTAGAAAAGATTAAAACACCAAACACCCAAGATAATTACCTTTGTAGATCTAACCCTCCTACATTATACTAAGAGATAAAAGCATATCAAGAAAGAAAATCATTCTAATCTAGATTCTAGTGAGCAAAACTTGCATCTTGTGAGACACACATTTTGTAAAGCAATGGTTCTCAAACAGGGGAGATTTAGTACCGCCACCCCCTGGAGATTTCAGACAGGATCTACAGGTATTTCCCTTCGTCACAGTGGTGGTGGGATGTTACTGGCATCCAGGTAGCAGAGGCTTAGAATGCTGATACACACCCTACAAGATTGAGTCAAGGCTCCACCACAAAGCAGTAGCCAACTCCAACACTGTAGGGTCAATGGTGACAAACCCTGGGCATTTCTCTTAAAAAACAGAATTTCTTACTTTGCTTTAATCCAATTACCTTTCTAATACCTTAATGTTTAACTATTAAATGTTTTTGCATTTTGGGGGGCTTTCTTTAATTCATTAGGTTTATTGGTACATTTTAGCTCTATGTTATGATATGATCACATTCATTATTGGGATGTACCTATACATGATGTATCTTGGTTCTTATTTCTTCCCCTTCCCCTTCCCTTCCTTCCACCCATCCACCCCTCTGTTTACATGACCTTTTTTTTATTTTTCCTTTTATTTTCATTGTTTTCTTTCCCCTCTATCTTTTTTCCTGCCTCCTCTCTCCTTGAGGGTTTTTAGAGGAAAATTTTAAAATGATAAAATGAAATTTGTAGACTAAGAACTAAAGAATTAAATGTCAGATTTTCAGAAGTCAATATGAACCACAGAAGTAAATATATTTGCCATTTTTATTATTATATATTCCATTTTAAATAGCATATTCAATATAAATGATCTCATCACAAATGCCCTGTGGGGTAGATATAATTTCCTACAATTTAAAAGACACTGGGGCCTAAATACTTACCTTATGAACATGGCAATAAGAACAATGTGGGGTCAGACAATGGAGAGAACAAAGAACATGTTCAGGAAGGCCAGCTGAGACTCGAAGTCCACCATTTGCAAGCCAGGTATCACTGTTTTATCTGGCTAACCCAGTTATCTAATGGAAGTGACAGTACCTACCTCAGAGGGTCATAAGAATTGAGAAAGGTGATGAATTTCAGATGAAGTAACTGGCATGATGTGAAAAAGACAAACGTAGCAGAAGACCAGGGCCTGGCCAGACATTCTGCTCTCAAATCTGGTACTGTTTCCTCCATCCCACAGGGCCTGCCCCATGTCTGTAGCACCACAGGTGCTTGAGGTCACTGATTTCAGTGGCAAGTGTGCACCGTGCCTGAGGAAAGAAAAGGTAAAAAAGAAACACCTTTAAGTCACTTAGAACTCCTCTACTTTCAACCATATTATTCGAAATCACCAGGAGATTTCTTTTTCAGCTAGGACAAGATAAGCAGAAACTTTCCATTTTCCATGATAGAGTGGTGTGCGCTTTTGTGTGTGTTGGGGAGAGGGTACGCGAAAAGTAAAAGCATCTCAAAGCATTCTAAAGCAAAAAGGGACTTAATCATTTTCCCTGAAATGAAGAGAGCACACTTCTATTTGTTCAGAGGAACCACAGATTAAAGGAATGTATTTTTCACAAGCTTGCAGAAAATTGTTTTGGGCCTGAATCAAAAAGAAGTGAAAATTAGAAAAGAAATATTAAACCAGTAATTCTATTTCTGGGAATTAACCCACAGGGAAAAAAATGCATGCATACATACAGATAACATTAATGTATAATACATAATATTTGTATCATAAATATACTTATATAAATTATATAATATTTTATAAATATGAAAAACAAACTGAACAAAATATCCAGAAAGAGAGAAATAGTCAGCAGTCATTAAAATTATATTAAAAGGTAGCTAGAACAACATGGCTAATGCCTAGTATAATAGAAAAAAGCAGAAACAAAGTTAAAGGCACAAAATAAGTTGAATTTTATTTTTAAAAGCAAAATAAACTGGTGTGAACTAGCTTAAAATGTTACAGTGATAGATTATGAATAATTTTTCTTTTTCTTAATTTTTATTTTCCATCATTATAAAATCATCATATATCCATGTTGCAATTTTTAAAATACATATACTCAATAATGAAGTTAAGAGCACTTGAAGAAAAGGAGTTAGGTTGGAAGAATAGATCGAATTTTATGTGAATCTTCTACTGCCAGTAAAATAGCTCGGTAAGGCAGGTAAAGAATAAGTTGATTGTTATACCACTGCAAAGCCCTTCAGACCAAATTCCTCTCAGCCCATCAATTTCACATTGATTTCATCTTGACATGTAACATGCCCCTCGGTTCTACAATAAAGGAAACCATGAAACATCAATGGTGACTTCCAGAGGACACATATACACATGTTGATTGAAGATTAATTTCTCAGCAGGGTGGTTCATCATTGATACCCTGCCTTGTGTGCAACACAGGTCATGTGACCTTAATGATTATGGAAGAAAATGCTTTGAGCTGGCTCTAAATTTCTAGAGAATATGAGTTATTCTGAAGTGAAAGCATAGAACATGAGCTGGTTTAGCCAGTCTTCTTATTATGGGGCATCACAGTGAACTAAGAATTATTTTATGGTCTGAAATACCACGTTCACATTATAGGACATGTGTGAATTCTGATTCTAAATACAGGAAAGTCTTCCTATTGACAGTACACTGCCTGGCAGCTTTATCTGTGCCCCGTGAAATACCTACTTTCTTCTCTTTTTCTTTTTGAATTGTGTTCAATGAGCTACCTACATTCCCGCCTCTAATTTTCAAACTAGACATGACCTTTGGCAAAGATGGATGAAGGAGATTATGTAGCCAGATGATATTGAGGACTGGTCTAGAGTGGCATGTGGTAACAATATCGAGCTGAAGATAGTCTGAAAAGGACAGGTTCAGAGTAACATGAATAAGAGAACTGACCTAACAATGAGACTTAAAAGCCACTTTCTGATTATCCTAATGAAAATAATTATAATGTTGCCTCGGTTTACAAACTTTATTTGTTCTACAATTTTAAGAAAGATGGCTGCATTTGTATTTGTGTAGGGAAGATGGCCATGGTAGTGTTTGTCAACTGAAGCAGAGTTTGTGAACACAAGTCAAATTTTGCTGAACACTTTTGTTTGCAAACAACAGCATTCATGAACTAAGGTATTACTATATTCAGTCCAGAATACCTAACCTCTGCCATAAAAGACTGTTAGGCAGTCATAATGACATCATTTTCTTATAGCTATTTCCCTACCCAGTTCATACATACTCCTGTAGTGTGTGGATTTAGACTCCTTCAGTTTGATTAAATAATTTAATCGAATGCAGACATCCAGCTAAAGTTAAGTTAATCAGATACTCTATTGCATAGATTTGCCATTGGGATTCAAAGGCTGCCAGTGACTAGAATGCAGGGATGTGGATATGGGCATCTTCTGCCATATGCATAGAAAAGGCAAACAGCTCACTGGATTTAAATGAGCAGAAAAGAGGGATGTGCTAGGTTTCAGAAGGCACAACACAAAATGCTCTTTTTCCTGCCCAAGTTCTAAATAAATTGGGAGACATAGGATACCTATTGAGATCAAAATATATCCTTTGTGATACAGTTTGGTACTTCTTTAGGTATGTGGCAAAATTAGCTTCCTACTTCAGAGCACCAGATTAAATAGACCTCCTCTTGGTCAGTGCTGGACAATCACACCCTTTCTGCAGGTGTTGTTCAGATATTTAAAAACATATAGAATGAAGCCGAATAAATACCCTCTGCAAACAGATCTAAAACAAATGACCTGACTGGCCAAGTTTATTCTTCCAAACTCACTAATTAAATAATTTGTCTCTTCCCCAGGAGGAGGTGAGTGAGATGATGAAAAGCAGCCTGCAGTTCCACGCTAATGGAGGTCTTTCTGCCAAGTGGGGAGAAAGCAGTTTCTCTAGCTTGATAATATGTGGAATAAGAATACGGACTGGATTCCATGAGACACCCCAGTATTCTCAAAAATTCCCTTTGGCTTATGATGACTGGTTTCTGCTACCGATAATATTCCTCATAATCAAATCAAAATAATTCAAAGACAATTGTTGGTCCATATTTAGCACCCAACATTGGAAAGCCAAAGAATAATATCAACACTAGCCTAACAGCTAAACTAATCCTAGTCTTTCTGTTCTCTGTTTTCATTCTAAAGGTGAGGCAGAACCACAGAAATAGCATACATGTGACTCTACCACCACTTTCTTGAGCTTTAATTAGCACCATCATTTAAAAAATAGAAGTGATGCTGAGTCTTACAAAACCTCTCTTACTTATAGCCCATTATTGTGCTCACTGGACAGGATCACCAGAAGAAAAACGTTGATGAGGCAGAAGCCCACAGTAAGAGACCTTGGTATCAGCAATGTGAGAGCACATCAGAGCTCCACGGAGCCGTGTTGACAGCTGAAAGCTCCCAGCCAACTCCTTTCCCCAGGATCCCTTCTCCTTGAAACAGACCTGCTTCCCCCATTTAGGCCCCTTCTTTGAGGCAATCAATATCCAATGACTCTTATCACAGACAGAGTAGAGTCCGGCCCCACTCCCAGTTTCTGTTGAAGACCACCCCGGTCTAGGACTTTGGTGAATGCATTGAAGTTCCTCTTGTGGCTACATCCCAGTTCTACCTTTCCCTTAGCTTAATTTTATTTTTGTCACCCCTCACAGATACGTTTCCAAGAGCACTTTCCACTTGATTTCCTGAGTGCAAATCACTGCCTCAGAATTGGTTTCCCATAGGACTCAAGCAGTGAGAGTCCAGCTCTGAGAAATAAACAGTACCTAGAGCATCATACACTTTTTGCAATGATGGACAATATAGTAGCTACTAATATCAGTTGGCTGTTGAGTGCTGGAGATATGTCTGGTGCAGCTGAGGAACTAAAAGCTTAATCTGTACCTCAGTAGTGGCTTCCATTCTGGACAGTGCAAATCCAGGATGTCCAGACATGAATTAGAAATTTGATAGCATGCAACAGTCATGGGAAAGAAGTCAAACCTCAAAGGAAAGGCTACTATGTGACGGTCACAGAGGAAAAGATCCAGGTTTCAAGAGAGATAATAATAAGCATAACAATAACTGCTAAGTTCCAGGGATAAGAAATAGAATTCCCATTTTTCAACTAAGGAAAATATGGCTGAGAACTTGCCCAAGGTCATACATGTGATAAGGAGGAAAGCTGAGAGTTGACACTGTTTATTCCTTTCTAGTGTGATTGAATGGGATCTGTGCACCAAGCAAAAGCATCAAGCCAATCTAACAGTGAACATCAAGTATCTTCATCTGTATCCTTAAACTCTTTTTTCTCTCTTATATACTTTGCGCTGTACATAATCATGTAAGAAGCATATATGAGGAATGACTTCTTATGGGGTTGGTCAGGCACCATGCATTGAAAACTCACCACATACAGAGTGTTTGACCCTCCAGCTACTGGAGTGAATAAGAGATGAAAGCAGGATTGTAAATGGTGTCCAGGACTCTTTCCTTCCTGTTAAGTGTCCCCCATGGCAGAGCCTAAGGTATGGACACTGCTTAAAGATCCTGTAAACACACGCAAACACAGCCAAGGCTGTAGTTCTAGATCCCAGGACTTCTGGGCCTGAAGGGTGGTCCTTTCACACAGGAGGAGTTCGACAGCTTGCGCAGTTCATGTTCTGTTCTGTGAGGAGGGTGCTGCTGCCCTTGCAGTGGGTGGCCCTCTACAAACCTCTCTTTGTGCATGACTTTTCTACCATGAACTCTGGCTATCTCTTTGACTTTTAAAACAATAGCGGAAGAAGGACTCCTGGGCCTGTCTTAGCAAATTAGTGGCACAAAAGACATGAGCAGAACAGAAACGTCCTATATGTCTGGAGCAATCCCAAAAGAGACCGTCAGTGTCACGGGTTTTAACTGCTTACCTCCCCCAAGGCAATTTTATCTCCTAGCAGCACATAGCTCTGAGCTTCCTTTGCAGGTGCTCTTAACCTGTCTATACTTAAAACTCTCTGGGCTCAAATAACTCGCAACCAAGTAAAGGAAGCATGACAGTAAACTATTGTTCCCTAGCATCACTTGTACAGGAAAGCAGTGCCCACCTCCCGATGGATGATGTGACCAAGCTTCCCTGGTGCCTTTTGCTGCAGCTCAGTTGTTAGCAAGGTGCCTGAGAGTTAGACATGAGAGCCACAAACCAGCGGCTCAGGCTAAGTGAATGACCCACCCTATGTTTGTGAGATGCTCCAGCAGTCAACCTTGATACAGGGGATCAGTGCTTCCCTAAGAAGGACCCAGCTTGATAGGTGAATATTTTACTCCTTCCTGGCCTCTACCAACCAACAGAAGGGAAACCATGATATATATGTTTCAGGTTTCCATTCCCTACGCATGTCCATGCTGGAGGCCTGTACCATTTCTGAGGCCTGTATATGTAGGGGAAAACTGAGAAAAATAGCGTTGCAACCTGCTTCCAGCCATTACTCAGGAACTTAGGCAATTCTGAAACTGCCCTTATAGTACATGAGGTAAGCGCCAACTTTCTCAAATCATCCTCTGCAATCATGCAGAGAGAGGTCCATGAGGAAGGACTTGCGTATGGACTCTCAGAGGCAGAGATGTTTCCACTTGTCACTGAATAATCAGCACCTCTCATGCCTGGTGCCCACCAGGTGCTTGCTATGTAGTATTCTTCCATCTCAATAAGGTAGTTCCATTAAGTCCGGCAAACATGTGAGGAGTATTTATATGCCTTGTGTTGTTTTAAGGACAGAGAATAAAGAGAGAAGTAAGACATGCTGGCCCTTTGTTCTGCACTGGTTCGCAAAGGGCGTTCAATAAATGTTCTCTGAGTTGAGCAGCTGAGTGGGTAGTTCAGTAGGATCCGGATGAGAGCTCCACACCCGCTCTAAGCAGAGCTTCCCATCAACTGAACCCAAAAATACTGGTTTGAGAAACAGAAGGGACTTGAATTATAGCAATTATGTCCTAATAAACCCATTGTAAATTGAAAATGCACATTGTATACCTAACCTGCCACATATTCTAGCTCAGCAGCACAATACAGGATAGATTAACAACCAGTTCACCTCAAGCTCATGTGACTGAGAGCTATGGCATATAGCTGCTTCCCAGCCTCACAAAAGAGTGTCTTGTTGAATACTGTTTATGCAGGGAAATATCAGAATTTGAAATATGCAGGCCAGAGGGTTAGCTCAGTGGTTCTGGCGTCTGCCTCACAAGTGCAAGGTCCTGAGTTCGATCCCCGGTAACCACATATAATGCTGGGTGTGGAGACTCACACCCAGCAACAATCAACACCGCGTACTACAATGCCGGACGTGGTGGCTCACGCCTGTAATCCCAGCACTCGGGAGGCAGGGACAGGAGGATTGCTGAGTTCACAGCGGCTTGCCTGGGCACCATAGTGAGCTCAGGGCCAGCCTGAACTACAAAGCGAGACCCTGTCTCAAAAAGAAAAAAAAAAAAAAAAAAAAAATTTGAAATATGGTTCTACTGAATTGGTATTGCTTTCATAAGACCATAATGTAAAAATGTCGTAAGTCACAGCACAGTAAACTGGGAACTTTGTATGTATTCAAAGTATATCAATTAGTCATATGGCTTGAATATCATAATCATTTTTGTAAGCATTGTCTTAATATACCTATAGGATTTATGTCTTCCCACAACCCTCTCTCCCACTCACAAGCAATGAATTCCAGAGGGAAGTTTCCTCACTATAGACATGCGACACAGAGAAACACCCAGGTCTACATAGGATTTGAGTTGATATCCTCTGTTAGTATCATGCATTCACCAGCCAGACCTACTCCTAGCCAATGAGTCAAGACTGATTCACTATCATGTTGACACAGCTTTATTGTGTCCTCTTCGATAGAAGCTAGAATTACTCTTCCAAATTATAGTCAGACAGCATTGAAATAGACAATGCAGTTCCATAGTTTCTGACTTTGTGAGTGTATCTGGAGACTAATAATACAGAGGTAATCCAGGAGCTTTTCCCTGCTTTGGTGCTTTGGTCTATAAATCATGCTATTTATATTTTTTGGCTCCTAATTGTCAAAAGGAGACTGTCCTTGTCACTGGGAAATAAGGATGAGTGGCCATATCATGGCAGAACACAGCTAATCACAAATGGTTGGAGAGACAAAAACTAGCTACAAGATGAATGTCCTGGAAGCAAGTGTAACAAAGAGAGGTGGCAGTGAGCACGAATCATTGATTGCTTCAGCCACACAGCCAGTGCCTCTGGGCATAAACGCTCAGCAGGCTTCAAAGGGGCAGCTGGAAATAAGTTTACACCCAAGGCAAAACAGACTGTCAAGTCAACTAGAGGCCCAGCAGAGGAACTGTGAGAGGAAGGTGAAAATGACTGGCAGGGACTGCCCGGCACATGCTGAGTCCAATCCCAGCCTGTCTGGTCTTCTCAGGAAACACAGGTTTTCTGACCAGGAGCCACTGTGCCTCCCCTACCCTAGTCAGATCAAATGATCACATCTTAAGTAGGGATGTTAAGATGTTAGGCTTCAGGGCTCAGTGATACATGTGACAATGGCGATGATGGGTGTGCTCCTGCCATTACTTCAACAGACACCGAGGCGGGCAGAGCTCTCCATACTGCCCCTAAGTTGTAGCTGCCAAAATGTAGCTTGTTTTGAAGCTGGAGCAACTTTGATGTTTTCTTAACACAGGCAGGTGCTTCATTAAAGCACTGTGGAGTACACCAGCTCTGTTTTCCCTGGGGTGAACTGGAAGAGATCCAAGCTGGGATACCAGACACACAAAGGCAAAAATTATACCAGCAGGGAAGGAAGCCTCATTATCTTCCCATGACACAATCGCGCTTGCTCCGGTTAATTGTTATGTGTTTGCAGAGAGGGAAGTTGCTTCATCAGAGGCATGTTTGCTAGGGACACACAGTGGCCAGAGCCTGGGCGCTGCTGTCCACATCAGAGGCTTCCAGCTAACTGCAAGCCCGACCAAGACAGCCAAGAACAGTACTTCCTCCAGTGAAGGAAGACAGAGAAAACTCCAGGACAATGCAGAGAAAGTGTTCACTCCTATTACGTATGTCTCAAAACTGATTTTTGGGAGAACTACAATTTCTCTTGCTAGAATTATTTCAATTGAATTTGCCTAAAATTGAGTCAGACATCAAGAAAGGGCAGCAAAAATATCTTGACATCATTATCACATCCCTTGGCTTTAATACAGTATGCATAAGAAGAATTGGCTGACACTTGATTTCATACAATAATCCCTGATTCATTTGCTAATTTCTTTTTTCTTTCTTTTTTTTTTTTTTTGGAGGGGGCAGGGATTGAGTCAGGATCTGTGCTTGCCAAACAGATGGGATTCCAGCCCTGTTCATTTATTCTTTCAACAAACATTCATTTTCTATGTGCTAATCATTGTGCTAGGTACTTGAGGTATGGTAATAGATGAGATAAATACTGTTGATCTTGTACAGCCTAACCAGTAAAACCTAATAAAATGTGATGTTTTTCATGAAAATGTATTCAGG